>JAODAL010025196.1:0-35000 GCA_025379985.1 Phyllomedusa bahiana
ATCTTTAAATGAAATAGACTTTTTACCTAACATCCACTAAAAGGGACAACACTGTAATATGACATTTGATGAATTAAAATAATCAGTGTATGCTTGTAAACGTAAAAAATTTTGGGTGTGCCTCAAAATAGTCGTACATAGCCATCAATGTCTAAAAGACTGGCAACAGAAGTGATTACACCCCTAAATGAAAATGGACAAATTGTGCCCAAATATTTTTTGTGGCCACCACAAGGACTAAGGACTATAAAGGTCCACTTGGTGCAATTTATTGTTCCGGGTCCATATGCCAAAAATCTACTAAAAATAGTTCATATCCATCCAAATGGCTTCAATAAAGAGACTCAACCAAACTAAGAGTATGGCTACATTTTATTAGAAGAAGCTCATGGGACTGCATGATGGCTCATTGGTTAACAGTAATACCTTGCAGTGCTGGGGTCCTGGGTTTATAGCTGTATGTTTTTCCTATGTCTTTGTGGATTTCTTTCCAGCTACCCAAGTTTCCTCCCACACTCTAAAAACATAGAGATAGGTTAATATTGAATTTATATTGTACACTCCAGCGGTGACATGAAGCAATGTGAATGATAGCAAGTGCTATGGAGTATGACAGTACTACATGAATTAATAAAACCACTTGGACTTCCTTTTGGTATACCAGTATATAATGTTCCCACAGTGGCTACATTGCACTAGCATAGCAGTTAGCAGTGTGAGTGTGGATCAGCTGGCAAATGCTGTATAAATTTAGCTTCAGAGAATGTATGTTTTATGTCATACATTATCTTAACTGCAAAATGTGTCCATTTATTGCTTTTTCATTTAAGTAATAGTTTAGTAATAGGTCTACAGCATGTGCACATTGAATGGGGCAATGTCTCACTTCCTACCATAAATTCACTAGGATTCAAGCCCCAATAAAACATTTCAATTGCATCCGCCCCCTGCTCGTCACAAAGCTCCCTTCAGCTCCATAACCTTTTTCACCCCAAAAAATTTACTGAACAATAATTTACAGTTGTAACTTATTGATGTTTTGATATAATATTACCTATGTTTTTTCAAAAATAAGAAATGGTCTTATATTATTTTCATTTCCAAAAAAAGGGCTAGGGCTTATTTTTGGGGGAGGGCTTAGATTCACAATTGCTGGTGCTGTGTCAGTGTCTCTTATGGTAACACTCACTGGCACTCTCAAAACACTTTGTGTGGCAGTGGCACTCTTCTTTATGCGGCTGGGAGGGGGCAGGAGTCTGGAGCAGCACTCAGGAATGGTGGTTGTGACGTCACACGTGGCTGCTTCTGCGGGAGCGAGCAGGGCTGGCCGGGAGTCGGGTCCAAGAGGAGTCACTCGGGAGGCAGGAGGTAGGACCCTGGAGAGGCAACCAAGCCCACACCATAACGCAATAGCAGGCAGGACCAGGAGGCAGCATTCGGGAGCGGCAACCAAACAAACATCATAGAGCAGTAGCGGCTAGGAGGCGTGCACCAGGTGTCAACACTGAGAAGGAGGGACTTGGGGCAGATGAGCATATTTTACCCTGCCATGGTAGGCTCAGACTGGCCCACAGTGGAGTAGGGGAAACCTCCAGTGGGCCCCTGAGCATGGCAGACATGAAGTTGTTTTTTAACTGCATATACATCCTCAGAAGAGGCAAAAAAAGCTTAGAAAGAGAGTCAAGAAGCAAGAGGCAGAGTATAGGAGGCTTTACAGCAATTTACAGTAGCTGTAGGGTGGGCCCCTAAAATAGACTCCATCGGTGGGCTCAGAAACAGTTAAACAGGTGGGCCCCTAGAACCAACTCCACCTGTGGACCCTAAGCACCCCAGACCGACACTGCCTATTCCAGTGCCTCCAGCGTTAGGTTATGTCTTCGTTATGTTAGTGGTGTAACCCAGCATTGGAGGCGCTGACTAACTAGGGTTTAGTTTTGGAGTAGGGCTTATATTTAAAGTCTACTCCACAAATCCCTAAAAATCAAGCTAGAACTTAATTTGGGGGATGGCTTATTTTTGGAAAAGCACAGTATCTATAATTATTTATTAATAACAACACATACATATGTATGTATGTATGTATGTATATATATATATATATTATATATATATATATATATATATATAATATAATATATATATATATATATACTGCTCAAAAAATGAAGGGAGCACTTAAATAACACAAGGTAACTCCAAGTCAATCACACTTCTGTGAGATCCACCTGCCCATTATGAATCAACACTGATTGTGAACCAATTTTTTCTGCTGTTGTGCAAATGGAACAGACAACAGTAGAAATGATAGGCAATTAGCAAGACAACCCCTATAAAAAGGAGTGGTTCTGCAGATGGTGACCACAGACCATTTCTCTGTTCTTATCCTTTTGGCCAGTGTTTTGGTCACTTTTGCATTTTGTCATTTCTCTCACCCCTAGAGGCGATGTCTACAACCCACAGAAGTTGCTCAGGTAGTGCAGCTCATCCAGGAGGGAGCTGTGGCAAGAAGGTTAGCGATGTCTGTCAGCACGGTGTCCAGAGCATGGAGCAGATACTAGGAGACAGGCCGTTAAACCAGGCGACATGGAGGGAGCTGTAGGAGGGCAACAACTGAGCAGCAGGAGTGCTACCTCTTCCTTTGTGCAAGAAGGAACAATGAGTGCTAGAGCCCTGCATAATGACTCTAGCACTCCATGTGTCTGCTCAAACTGTCAGAAACTGACTCCATGAGGGTGGTATGAGGGCCCATCGTCCACTCTTCGGTATTGGGCTTACAGCCAATTCCTAGGTAGTAATGTTGTCCACCATTAAGTAGGTAAGTATATATATATCTATATATATATATATATATATATATATATATATATATTAATAAATAAAAAAAGTCCACGCACTCAAAAATGCGTTCAAGCAATAGGAAATTTTTATTCCCCCATGCTCAAAAGAGCGCTTTTCAGCTCCCACGGCCTTGCAAGCGGGCCGTGAGGGAGCGAAACTCCTTTCTTTTGGCATGGGGGAAAAAATTTACCTTATGCTTGAACGCTTTTTGGGTCCGGGGGCTTTTTTTTTTGTTTTTTGGAACTTCTTTTTTCAGAAGCTTTTCGCGGCACCCCCTTAACTTTCAAGTGTTTTTTGGAGTGTGTATTTTTCCATTTTATATATATAAATTAGATATAATATATATATATTCATGTTGCCAACTCTTAAAAATGGAAAGAGGGGATTAAAGAGGACGCGCGCGGGCAAAAATTTGCATGGGCACGCCAATCTTTTGTGTGCCACGCCCCTTCAAAAAAACCACACCCACTCCACCTAACTACATAATGCTTTTGGGAAAAAAGCCAGGTAGATTTCCCTTATAGCCAGGTAGTAGCCCCCCATACCAGGTAGTGCCCCTTACGGCAGGTAATGCCCCTTGTAGCAAGGTAGATGCCCCTCTGTAGCTAGGTAGATGCCCCCCCGTTGTTAGCCAGGTAGTTGCCCCTTTGTAGCCAGGTAGTGCCCCCTTTAATATCAGGTATTTTCCCCCTTTAGTAGTCAGGTAGTTGCCCCCTTTAGTAGTCAGGTAGTGCCCCCTTTAGTAGCCAGCCAGGTAGGTAGTGCCCCCTTTAGTAGCCAGCCAGGTAGTTGCCCCCATTGTAGCCAGCCGGGTATGTTGCCCCATTTGTAGCCAGCCAGGTATTGCCCCATTGTAGCCAGCCAGGTAGTTGCCCCCATTGTAGCAGCCAGGTATTGCCCCATTGTACCAGCCAGGTAGTTGCCCCCATTGTAGCCAGCCAGGTATTGCCCCAATTGTAGCCAGCCAGGTATTGCCCCATTGTAGCCAGCCAGGTAGTTGCCCCCATTGTAGCCAGCCAGGTATTGCCCCCACTGTAGCCAGCCAGGTAGACCCCCCCCATTGTAGCCATCCAGGTATACCCCCCCCCCCCCCCCATTGTAGCCAGGCAGAGCCCCCATGTAGTTAATAAAAATAAAATAATAAATTCCACTTACCTGACCAGGCTCCTGCAGCTCCGGCCAGGCTCCTGCCCGATCTCCTCAGCGACGCAGGGGAGTGAGTGCAGCCGCGCGTCATTTCCCCTGCGCTGCTGACCTTTATGCCCGGCGCGCTAGTGGCGCCGGACATACAGAGGGAGGAGGGAGCGCTCCCTCCTGCCTCCTCCCCGCACAGTGAGACCGCGGGCGGGTGAGCGGACCCTGCGCCCGCTTCACCCGCCCGTGGGAACGGACCGGCGGCGCCGGAGTAGCGCACCAGCGCTACTCCGGCGCCGCAGCCATTTAAAGGACCCCCGCCGCCTACTGGCGGCGGGAGAAATGCCAACTCCCCTGGGAGGGCAGGGGGGGGAACCCAAATAGCGGGACCCCCCCACCAAAAACGGGAGAGTTGGCATGTATGATATATATATATGAATAGGTAGGTATGCTGCCCCTTATAGGAAGGCCCCCTGTAGGTACAAGTAGATAAACTGCCCCCTGTAGTGAGGTATACAGCCCTCTGTAGGTAGATATACTGCCCCCCTGTGGCTCGATACAAAGCCCCCTGTAGGTAGATATGCATATATAGCCCTCTGTAGGTTGTAAGCCCCATGTATATAGCCCCTGTAGGTTCTAGCCCCCCTAGATTATAAGCCCCATGTATATAGCCCCTTGTAGGTTATAAGCCCCATGTATATAGTCCCCTGTAGGCTATAGGCCCCCTGTATGTTATAGGCCTCCTGTATATAGCCCCCTGTAGGTTATAGACCACCTGTAGGTTATAGGTCCCCTGTATATAGCCCTGGTAGTTTATAGGTCCCCTGTATATAGGCCCCTGTAGGTTATAGCCCCCATGTACACAGGCCCCTGTAAGTTATAGGCCCCCTGTATATAGCCCCTTGTAGGTTATAAGTCCCATGTATTTAGTCTCCTGTAAGCTATAGGCCCTCTATATGTTATAGGTCTTCTGTATATAGCCCCCTGTAGGTTATAGGCCCCCTGTATATAGTCCATGTAGGTTATAGGCCCCATGCATATAGCCCTCTGTAGGTTATGGACCCCCTGTAGGTTATGGGTCCCCTATATATAGTCTCTGTAGGTTATAGGCCCCATGTATATAGGCCCCTGTAGGTTATTGCCCCCATGTACACAGGCCCCTGTAGGTTATATCCCTCATGTATATTGCCCCCTGTATGTTATAGGCCTTTGTATATAGCCCCGCATAGGTTATAGGTCCCTGTATATAACCTCCCGTAGGCTATAGCCCCATGTATATAGGCCCCTGTAGGTTATAGTCTCCGCTGGGGACCTCACTCACGCCGCCTACACCGGAACATTGCTCCCGGAATTTTCTAGGCCGGAAGCCTACAGGCTGTTGGCGTAGGAGATACAGCAGCGCAGGGGCGGGCGATGACATCACTTCCTGCGTGGCTTAAAGACGAGGTGGGTCTGGGGCTCAACAGCGAACAGCAGCATACCACCTGGACCCGCCGCAGGGGCTGAATCACGCCACTGGGCAGGGTAGGCGGCTGCCCGGGAGGGCACCTTGCACTCGTGGGGCCCCTGGGCAACTGCCTACCATGCCCAAGACGTTCTGTGGAGACAACAGGACGTTTTTAATATACAAGTCCATGGGACCTCTTTTCAGTCACTCTTTTTTTTCAGCGTTTTTTTTTAAATGAAAAATGCTGAAAGAACCGAGGTTTTTGCATACAGTGGAGGCATAGCCTTACACCCCTTGAATAAATAGAAAACTTTTAAGATCCTGACCCTCCTGTACACACTTAACAACTATACTACTAACACCAAAACTCTTTGCCAGAGCTCAATGAACAGTGCTCAATGAAGTCATGTGAAGCAAGTATAAAGATCTGACAAAAAAGTACAACAATATTTCCCTATGCCTTAGACGAAAAACAGTCATTTTTAAATGAAGTCTTTACTAGTAGTAGAAGACATTGAAAATACAAAAACATAACAGACTCTTCACAGAAATAATTAACACCTTAATTTACATAGTTGAAAATAATAAATATAAATAAATTTACACATAATACTGCCTAGTACAATATTATTACACATAGAAAAAAGAACAAAGTAAACCTATTCTACCAGCCTACCAGTGATGCTGAGGAACAGCTGGAGGAAAATATGTTTTTTTACAGTGATTTTGACAATGATACTAAACAGGCCAATGAACATTTTGGCAAACAAGGTCTGAATTTTATGATTTCAATTTTATGAAGTAATCAGATATTTCAGGATTGTAAATGTTTATTATATGTTTTATTGTAGAGTTGATGAGCCAGTTAATTACATTGGAAAGTGACCCTTTTCTATTACATATCAACTGAATTTGGAAAAGATAAATAAGTAACAAAGGAAACAACTAAGAAAATTGTGTGTGTAGTTTTGGATCAAGGTCTTCTCAATGCCTGATCTTTCAGTAGGTGTTTTGCAGACATTTCATCTACAGTTAGTGAAATAGCTGGTTTAGATTCAGATAAGGTCTCATGCACACATGGCTGTATTACAGCTCCATGTTTTACGGGTGTGAATATAGCCTTAGTGTACCTTTGTAAGGCTTTGATTTCATATGCAGGAAATCATGGCATGCTCCACACATCTGTAAACCTTCTTGCACATGCAGTGTGGACTTGAGGCCTTCGACTATGCTCAAGCTTGAGAATTTACCCCACTGACTTGTGGTAGAGCTTTTTCTCAGCCTATTGCTCTATATAAAAGCACCCACATTATTGCAACAGAAACAGCAGAATATTGATTTTAGTGCAATAGTGGTGCATTTGAAAATCTATCTTTGTATGTAAAATGGGTGTGATGATTCCTTCTTCATTCTATATAATGAGGTTTAGGGAAGAGTTACCCACAGTGAAACTTTGACACCATACAATCAGTTCAGTAGGTTTGCTACATGCACAATAAACTTTAGGAATCACAGCTGTTTAGTGCATCCGTGGTTCTTGGAGCACTTAATCATCATCAACACAGTGCTATTGATTTCACAGTCTTTCTGCATAACTGGCCACGTTGACGCACATAAGGCTCAATACAGGACTACATGTCACATCTGAAGTCTGTGTGGTGAATACTGTAGAACCTTCACAGTAGATGATCAGAAGAAATGTCTATTGTGGAATGTTTTCCTTACGGTAGAGAAAATAGATCCCTATCTAAAAAAAATCTCTGTACCCAAAATAGGTGGTTTCTTTCTTTTTTTTTTTACTTAAACCGAGAAGAAATGGTATAAGAAAATAGATATGCAAATTGCTTGTCAAAAATGCAAAACCAGATAGGCAAGGCAGCACTGGAAATGTGTACAGTAGTCTTGTAGTGAAAAACTGTTTCATTTCACTTTCTTTTTCCAGTCTTTTTGGGTTTTCGGATTAATATGCTTCTCTGGCAGATTTACAACAGAGCAATGGGTTTATTGCCCGGGCCTGTCACACACTGGGAGGGTGTGGAAGAGTCCAAATTGGCTATGTGTTTAGGTGGTGATTTGAAGTATGTGAAAAAAGGGGGTCACTGTATAGACAATGGTCAGGCCTATGGTCCCCAATCACAGTTGAATTTTGCAGAGGGGGTTTTGGAATGCTGCCAGTGTGTCCAGACTGAAGCTGTCATTTTATGTTTCCCCCAAATTTTTATTTTGGAAAAAATAAGAAATATTATAGGTTTTTAATGGTATTGGCATGTCCCTAATAAATAAAATAAATTTCCCATTTCCCTTTATAGTATTTTAAAGTTTCCCTTTAATAAAAAAAAATATTCTGGTTGAAAAGTGCATATGGACATATACCAAATACATATAAACACAATACACATTTCCTTTTAAAGTTTTTTAGTTAAAGGGAACCTGTCACATAGATTATGCCCCTGGTGAGGCGGCACAAATAGTGTCGGCCCGTGTTTTAGAGCTGTGTGTTTTAGGATTTACCCCTCAAATTTTTTATGAGCAGGTGTTAGCCCCGTCCCCAAAAAGTTTGCCCGCCCTGACGTTATTATTTCTTCTTATTTAAAGTAATAGGTTAAAACAGTTGGGTGGCGGGGGGAGCCTCAGGTGGGGGGTAAACCTGCTCAGAATAAAATTTGAGGGGGGAAAAGCTCTAAATACAGCATCTTACAGAATAAGGGGGCCAGCCTGGAAACAGAAAGTCTGTACTAGCTTTTTATGCCCCCAGCAGGGGGGATAAATTTGTGAAGGTTCTCTTTAAAAGTTACCTGAATAATAATATATTTTAAAGTCAGGTCTAGGGAAAAACAAAAAAGGGCAAAGGTGTTGTGAGAAAAATTTTTATCCCTCTGCATTCCAGACAGTAACTTCTGGCAGGTCCTTTGTATTTTCAAATTTTTATTATAAAAAAGGGAAAAATTTTTCCCCTATGCACAAGAAAAAATAAAATGGGGCCCGGGAAACGGTGAATTTTTAGAGGTGTTGGCCATTTTTGTGGGGGTTTTCTTACCTTTTTTTAAAAAAAGGGAAAAAGTAAATTTGGTCCCTTTTACTTTAAAGACAAAACGGGATTTTAAAAACGGTTGGGGGGCGGGCCCCTTTCCTGAAGGCCAAAAAGATAGGGAAAACAGTTTCCTTCAGACAGAATAAAATATATTAAAAATTTAAAATTTCCCTTTTATTTAAAAAAAACTCAAAAAATTGTCCCCGATTTATCTTTACTGATTTTTCCCAAATTTTACACAAATGGGAAATGCATGATTCCTTTGGGGTTTGGAAAAGGGGTTTCAGAAGAATTTTTTAGTTGGGGGGCCGGGTTTTTTAATAAAGAAAAAAAAAATTTTTTAAAATACTTTACATTTTTTATTACATATATGTAAATTTTGGGCTATGCTCAAAAATACGAAAAATTTTTTATTTACATGGTTTTTAAGTCACTTTATTCTGACCCCTTTTTCTTTGACCCTCCGACAGCATGTAGTAAAGAAGGAAGTAAATTTTTTGGAGCTGGCTTGGTGGGGGTTTTAAGGTGTATGTAGGTTGGGGTTGGGACACATATCCCTTTTGTAAACATGGGGGGAAAAAGGGAAATTTTTCAAGTTTTCAAAAGAGATTTTTTCGTTAAATTTGGGTTTTTTGGGGCAAGGGGGGGTCTGGTTCTGAAAAATGTGCAGTTTGGCCCCCCTGCTAGTGTGTGCTAATTTGGGGGAAAACGTATCAAATGGGAGTGGAAAAATTGGGGGTTAAAAATTGGGGGCAGTGTAAGGCCATTTATGGGAAAGGTGAAAAAGGGGCAGCAAACGTAATGTTTTTTAGGGCTTGAAGAAAAATGGAAAGGTCCGCATTATGCAATTTAAGTTTCATTAGCATAAAAGGCTTCAATTTTTATAGTGGTTTCGGGGGGAAAAATTTTGACTTTTTTCCACTGTTTGGGGAAACCAGGGTTTGGGGGCTTTTTGGGGTAGCCCCTTTTTGAGGTGAAAAACATAAAAAAACAAACCCACCCCAACCCCTTGCTGGAAGAACCCCAAGCTTGGGTGGTGGCCAGTTTTTAGGCCCCCCTTCCCCACGGTTATTTTTTGGTCCCCCGGGATTGGCGCCCTACTCCACGCCGGGTTTGGCTGCTTTTACGGCGCAAAACTGTTGGAGTAAATTTCGGGGGAATCCATGTCTTTTAGAGAAAAAGTGGGTTCCGTCGCTCCCCCCCGCTCGGCCCAAAACCCCCGCGGGGGGGGGGGAAAGTTGGGCATGCACCTTATTTACGGCGCCTACCGGTAATAATGCATTGTTTATGGGGCGGGGGCGGCCCCCCCGCCGCCCCCGGGGCCCCTGCCCCCGTCCCGCCCCTTATTACGGCGGATTTGCAAGCGAACCGGCTCAAAACCCCCGTGAAAAACCCCCGTGTGAACACGGCCTTATGGTCTGTTTGATGTTGTTGTGGTATTCTCTAGGCCCACTCATTTCTGTGGAAGGCACTCTCAACTGATTTGTGTATAAATCTATGTTTGTACATCACATACACCCAGATGTGATTAACATACGAATGTACACTGCTAGAAATAACTTGGTCAGAAGAGCATGACCAAGACTTCCAAATGTTAACATGGCCCCTAGTTTATCAGAACCTAATTTAGCATCTATAGGACCACCATGGTTGGATCTTCCAACACACACCCCTTTAGCAGTTGGGGTGTACTGAGTCAGATAGCTTAGTATCTGTGACAACCCACGGACCCCTTTCAGTCACTCTCAGCCCATCTAGCTAATCTCTGTGCTACAGTGGTTACTCTGGTGGTCATAATAATGTGACTCAGCTAATATAATAAGCATTTGCCTTTAGGGATCCATAGAACATAGCAAAGGACACAAGCTGTCAACAAAAGTGAAGTTTCTCAGGAACTCTTGTATACAAAGAAAAGAAACTATAGCAAGGGAGCTTCCCACTTGTCCTCTTCCATAACTATATTCTACAATTTGTCTTCATCTTGTGTTCATACCGTAAGTTTACTGAGATACATAACTTCGATAACAATAATATCCTACCTTGAAGAGCAAAATCCATGATGCTAGGATCAATGGAATCCACCTCTGTGTTCATGTCTGAGGTAATGCTGAGGAAGTCTGAAGCCCCCCTACTTATGATATGCTGGTGCAGTGGGCTGTGTGTCATGTCTGGAAGCACATGGAGAGGAGGGCTTTGGGCTGGTGCAGGAGAACTTGATGCAATCCTAGCTTGAGTCTGAATTTGGTGGTGCAAAGGTATGGACTGTAAAGACAGTGTCATTACAGGGTGTGGGTGGACTTGCTGGATGGGGATACTTCCAATATTTGTCATAACTGGTGGTTCTGAGGATGCCAACTTGCTTGGAGCTTTGCAGTTTTCAGGCCTGTCCATAATCAGTTTGTCCAGTTCATCTGGAATTAAAATGTTATTCGGAAATTCAGTCACAAATATGTGCATTTATACATTGTGCATATATGTAAATCTGTCTACATAGATAGTATATTAAAAATTACAACTAAAATATAGTATGATAGAGGGAAAAAGAGGGTATTATGGCGCTAGACTGTTAAAGTATAAATAACAGTTTATTACTACAATAAAACAGGACTACGCGTTTCACGCTTGATAACGTTTCATCGGGTCCATACAGAGAAGTGAAGCTAAAACAAAGGTTTAAATCCTGTTTGTTGCACTCAGCTAATTGATGCTAATTGTGTGCACTTGTGTGTCACCTGAGCCCAATGTGCTTTGTGTTTAGTTTTTCGTTTATTTCCTTATATTTATTTAAAGACTATAGTTTTGCACCAATATGTGCTGCATCTCATCAGTGCCCCTTAGGCTATGTTTGCCCGCGATTACGCCGTGTGCTCCGGAGCATCGCCCGCCTGTGCTGTTTAACCCATTAGACGCCACGGCAAAGATGTCCGCGGCTTCTAAATGAATTAAAAACAGTGCCACGCACCGTTCTTCAGCCCGATCGGGACATCAGCGATACGATCGCTGAGTCCCGACGTGCTAACATGGAGCGGAGAGCCCTGTGATGCAATGCATTAGACTGTATTAAAGATCGCGCCCCCTAGTAGTCAAGCACCATAGGGGGACTCAATGTTAAAGTTAAAAAAAAAAAAAGTATTAAAAGTTGAAATCACCCCTCTTCCCCCATTGTACAAATAAAATTAATAAAAAAGTGACACATATGTGGTCTCGCCGCGTCCGAAAAAGTCCGATCTATAAAAATATAACATTATTTATCCCTTACACTGAGCACCGTAGAAGAAAAAAAATTCCAAACGCCTAAATTGCGTTTTTTGGTCATTTTCCGTCGCATAAAAATTGGAATAAAAGTGATTTAAAAAGTCACATGCGTTCCAAAACTGTAGCCTTAAAAGTACATTTTCAGCCCGCAAAAAATGCACCTTCACTGACGTCCATAGGTGTTAGTACGAAAAAGTTATTGGTCGCACAAAATGGCGCCACGGCGCAATTTCAAAGTAAGAAAATGTTTGGAATTTTTTTACAATGCCAAAACATAACTGAACCATTTTTTTGGGCATTGCCGATGTGTATCAACCGGGTAGATAAAAGATAAACACATCATTTTTCCCGAAGAATAAATCCATTTAAAAAAACCCCCGCAACTTTGGAGCAAGTACGGTTTTTTTTCACATTTTGCCCCACTTAGAATTTTTTTGCCGTTCCCAGTTATTCTTTAGTTAATATGAATAACACCATTAGAAAGTACATCTTGTCCTGCAAAATAAAAGCCCTAATGTGTTTATGTAGGTGGAAAAATAAAAAAGTTATGGCTTTCAAAATTTAGAGCCATATTATTATGACCGTCCGTCAGGAAGGGGTTAAACCTTCGTTTTAGCTTCACTTCTCTGTATGGACCTGATAAAACGCTATCAAGCGAGAAACGTGTAGTCCTGTTTTATTGTATTAATAAACTGTTATGTATACTTTAACAGTCTAGTGCCATAATTCCCTCTTTGAAGCTATATTTTAGTTGTGATTTTTAATATACTACTGATATCTTCCTACCACTCGGTAACGCTTGCAGCCAAGGAAGCTGTGACTGATCTATCTACATGCTCTGGAAGAGTTGTGCCTCCAACACTGCGCAACAGAATCAGGTTAGTGGGATACTGACCAACTGATAAACTTTTATTCCAGACGATCTACACTAGGAGTACCTGTTTTTTCTTCCTTTTTGTTTTACAGTTCTATCTATCTATCTCTACATACCTCTCTCTCTCTACATACCTATCTATCTATCCTATATTTATTTGTCTATCTACTCTATAGCTGTCTTTCTATCTTTCTCTACATCTATCTATCTTCTCTATCTATCTATCATTTCTAGGTAAAGTGACCTTATCTTGCCAGTCGTTGAGTGCATGCTCACCTGGGTTAGCCATGCTCCTTCGAATGGCTGGTAAATCTTTCCTCTTCCACTTCTGCATCTCCTCCTCCATCTTCTCTATCTTAGCAGGATTTAATGCCCACAAACATCCTTTGCGAGAAGATCCACTTAACTTATTCTCCACCTTTTCAAAGCATTTGTTTAAGGACAAGTTGTGTCTTACTGAATTCTTCCAGCCATCAGGTGCCGTCTGCAAAGGCAAAGGACAAATTGCTGAAGTGCGCATAGGAAAATAGGAAATTTAGTACAGATATAATTCACTGCAATATAAAAACAAACATTGCAAAATTATGTGGACGTGAGTGCAAAATTTTCCAGCACAAGTTGTTTCACTGCCAGTGCTCTGTTGGATTAAGATCTAGGGACCGGGCAGAATCCTGAACTCCTGAATTTTATCTAGTGCAGCCAGCTTCATATGGTGTGTGCTTTGTGAGATGATTATTTATCCTGCTGACAATGGCCGCCAGAAGACAAGTCATACACTGACAAGGTCAGAAACAATAAGGCACCGGTCCCACGGCTTATTCACGACGTAATTGCGAGACGGATTTCTCCTGCAATTACGGCGTGTGCTCCGGAGCGGGTTAGGGCCGGCAACTCGCCGGCCCCATAGACATTCATTATTCTCGGCGCGTATACCGCCGTGATAATTGATATGTCACTTTCTCGAGCGGGGAGAGGAGACAGAATCCATAGTTCTCTATGAGAACTGTGGATTACCGTAATTACTGGGACGGATTTCACCCGTAATTCGCGCAGTATGGCACGTAATACAGGCTGAAATCCGTCCCAAAATAAGCCGTGTGAACATTGCCTAACATGATCACCAATTTGTCCATCATTTCCCCAGCCCGGCTTGTGCAAAAAGTTATCTTAATACCACTGTTGTTGTCATTTAAATTTTTACCTTAAAATATGGGAAGTGCTCTTTCATAAAGCTGTAGATCTCACCACAGGAGCTCCCAGTTTGCTGTTTTTTTAAGGGCCCATTGAAAAAGGGCAGCTGTAACCAAGCAGCAAATAGTGACTATCTGCAATTTTTCAAATTAGGCAATAGCAGGAATATCACAAAATAGTCGATTATTAATATTAGTACAGATATGAGAAACTAACCTGTATGAATATATAGGTTTAGGATAATTTTTGGGGTGTAGGTCCTGTGTAGAATGAGCTGCCAGACGTGCTTGAGAATATGGAGGCTGTGTCTTGGGAAATTTTTGAATACCCCGGCGGGGGAAAAACCTACAGTGAAAGGAAAAGATATAAAAGAAAAATGGGAAAAAAGGGAAGGTTTACAGCCTCGACCCCACTCCAGTCAGTTCCCTGTAAGGAAAACCAAAATTCAAAACTCAATATTCCTAGCAGTAGTTTCACACTGTGCTGTTTTGCTTGTAAAAGTGCCAATAAGAGCATTTTATGTTTGCAAAAACTGCTGCGGACAGATGTTAGCTTGAAGCCAATAGGCAAATATAAAACACACCACAGACATTGTTCTTTGTAGTGTTTTTTTGCACTTTGGAGGCGTTTTTTGATCAGTGGCAGATTTTTCAAAATACAGCTTGCTCTAGCTCATAGTGTATTTTAAAAGGGAAATTTTTGCAATTTTTTTTTTTTTCTTTTAAAACGACACGATCCTATTTCTTCTTACCCCTTTTTACTTTCTGATTGTGATTTCTAATTCAGTCTTTGTACATGATTGTGGGACAGCTTTTTGCCTGAACCTTTTAACGATTTAGAGAGTTGCTTTACGCAGCGTATGCAAAAAGGAGCCTTTTAAGGGTGGGTCAGTCCCTTGTTCTATAGGAGGTTTTTCTTTCTGCGTGTCCTGGGAAGAAAATCGTGTGCAGTGAGGGGGAGAGGGTGACTATCTCCCTTTTTTGACTGGTGGATCTTGGTTATTTTACCCAAATTTGGGGTTGACCCCCGCTTGTGCTGATAATGGCAGACTACTGAAAATCTTTTTTACAGAATAGGAAGTGTCAGTTTTTTTGGCTTAGTGGCAAAATGAAAATGAGGACTTAAAGGGGGGGTTTTCTCACTACAGGATTGCTTTTTTTTTAAAGATCTTTCAAAAACAAGTCATTTGTAAATTTGGGGCCATTTACAGTGCTTAGTACTTGAGATTCCCCTTTTTTGGGTGCATCAGCTCCTCAGGTTTATAGCTACAGACCTGTTTGATCTCTCCTGATAGGCTGCCAGCACTGGTTGCCATAGCTACAGACCAGGTGTTCTCAGCAGGTCAGTAAAGCCAATAAACACGCCCCTGAATTCAAAAATGAAACTAAGAAAACAGGACTGCGGTGAGATGAATCGATGTGGTGAGACAACCCGTTTAAGAATTTTTGAAAATATTGAAAGTGATGGAAAATTAAAAAATGTTTTAATAAAAAATGTGTTTAACATAAAAACGTGACTTAAACAATAAGTCATTTTTTGAAAACACATTCCCTTTAAGGCAGTATGCAGCACTTTTTTCCCCATAAACCTCCATTGTTATTTCTGGTATTTGTGCATGCGTGTTGTCTTTTTTTGTAGCATTTTTCCACATTGCAAATCATTTGATGAATCACATCATTTCTGATGGGAGAAATGCACCAGAAAAAATGCTACAAAACTTCATGAAAAAATAGCTTGAAATTTTAACAGTATACAAAATACAAATGTGAAGGAGCCTGAAAGGTGAAAATTTCCACTGGTTATAAATGATTGATATTATATTTAAAGGTGTTGTGCCACCAATGATAGTTATCACTTCTGTACAGGATAGGTGATAAATGTCTGACCGCTGGGGATCCCACCTCTGCTGAAATGGTGGCTCCAAGTGCCCTGTCCTTTGTGCACTGCTGCTTCGTTCAAAGCTGAGTACAGCGCTCGGCTGTCTCCATGGATAGCTGATAAGTGCCTTTGGTAGCACAACCCCTTTAATATACTAGAGCAGCATCAGAACTTCACAAACAGGTGTAGGAGCAGTAGATCTATAAAAAACAAAAAACCTAGTGGCTTACCTGCTGGGAGCCCTGAGAGAGAGCATAGACCTGCTGGGAATGTGACTGATACATAGGCTGCGGTGACTGAAGGCTTGGAGACTGATGTCCACCCATGGTATACTGGCTAATCTGTGGAGAAGACAAGTTAGCAATTTTGCTTTTGGCCCCACCAATGAAATTGCATCTATATGCATATGCTATATATCTACTTACAGTGGAAACATGGGATGTCATGGTGTTAAGACCCAGAATGCCTTGTTGCATACTTGCTGGTATATGAATCATTTGTCCGGGCATGCTATTTGAGAGCTGAGCTATAAATGAGAACACAGATGAAGTGGCAAATAACACATCTACCACTGTGCAGACTGCAAATCTGCATATACATTGAACAAATAGACTACCTTGCTGCTGTATTACTATGTTCTGTGAGTTCATACTGTACTCCATCCTTCCATTGGTCATTTGCTGTAACCTGGGCACATCCACAGAGGTCAGCCATGACAGAGACTGTAAATCACTGGGAAGATCATCTTCTCGCACTTGAGAGGGGTCATTGGGCACGAGCCTGCAAGCATTAACACTAAAGGTAAGAAAATGCAGACACCTATATTTAATATACTGAATAGCAAACAAGAAACAAGGTTAAATATGACCCATTAATAGTTAAAGGGGTTTTGCCACGAGGTAATGCTGACGTGGGATCCTCCAAAATGGGTATTTAATCACTTTTCCAAATATATGTGATTACAAAAATTGCAGTCTGAGAGAGCTACAGGCTGCCTTACCTGCCCTTAGTTACTTAAAAGCTTGCATTAGATACAACCAGAGAACACTTCTTATCTGATGAGAGGGAGCTGAAGAAGCTTTCAAGGCACCGGGTAGAAATATGTTGTCTTTTGTATACAAAATCCACTAGTTGTAGTGTGATTATCTGAGTAGATCCCTGCTTTATCTGATGACAGAGAACATGCAGAAGCTTTCAAGCTGCTGTGGAGAAAAGGTGTTGTCTTTTGTATACAGAATCCACTAGTTGTAGTGTGATTATGTGAATGAACATTTCACATGATCCCTTATGCAGGCTCTGTGCTCTGGCTGTGTCTCTCCCTCTCTCAGCTAGCATGGCTTGTTTACATTAGCTTCTTAGCAGATAAGGCACGTCCTGGCAAAACCCCTTTAATGAAATGAAGATATTCTTTATAACTTTGGGAAACTTTTTAAAGATGTTGATGAATCCATTGCCCTACACCTTTTTATTTTTTTCCCAATAAATTTAAACAAGTAAAAAATGCAGAAAACTGTGATAAAAAAAATCTTTGCTATTTTGCCGAGGATGCAGTCATTAAGGGGGGCCAGTGCCGGATTCAGTACAGTGAACTGTTTGCATTTGGCCAGTCTGCGCTGAAGCTGCTTTGTATCGGAACAGCATGCTTTACCATTCATGCTCATAATATCCCTTTGCAATTTTGCAGGGTGAAGGGGAGAAAGACCCCTAGACCTTTATTCCAGTTTCCCCCTTGGCTGGATCTAAAAAAACCCAAACCCAAACACAATCATTTGAAAGCTGGGCAGGCCCGGCTGGGTTGCAACAGTTGGTTCTGTTATTGAAAGATGATTGCCTATTGTGTCCGCAAACGGCTAGAGCCGACTGACAGGGGTCCCATTTGTTTTTTTTTTGGTTTAAAATTTTTTCCCTCTTTTTCCATTTTCCCTCCCCCTCCCCTCTACCCCTCCCCCCACGGGCCCCCGAAATTAATTTGGTTTAAAAGGACCAGCCCAAAGTAACGCACAAAAACTCCCAACTGCCCCCCCGCCTGGGGGCCTACGGCCTGAAAAAAGGGGGCTTGTTTTTTTTCCCTTTTTTTAAAAACGAAAAAGGTGGGATAAGGGGTTTTTAAGAGTAAAAAAACCCGTGCAAATCCCTCCTGTCATTTTGGCAAACCCCCCCGGTTTGTAAAAACACTAGCAAGCAACGTTTTAAAACACCCCCCATAAAATTCCCCAGATATTTTATGGATCAAAAAACTTAAAAAATGTTTTCTGCTAAACCTTTAAAATTTTTCAAAAAATTAACACGCCCCTTGCCTTTTCCCAAAATTTTTTAAATTCGGGAAAAATTTAAAAAACCCGGCCCTTTTATTTTAAACATAAAAAATTGGGCCAAAATCACTAAACCTGAAACCCGGGGTGTCCGTACCTTTTTTGGCCTTGAGATCGGGTAAAAAAAAGGGGCAGCTGTTCCCATTTCCCTAAAGGGAAACCCAATTGAAACTGCATTCAGTGTATTCTAGTAATGCAGCTTATATTTTACAAAAACGGGGTCCCCCAAAAGTGGGGGGGCCCATTTACCATAGTGTGGGGCCAAAAAATCCAATGACAAATACAAACTAAAGTTTTTTTATATTTTTAAAAATAATTTTCTTTAAAGTTTTCCACCCTTGGTTTGCTTTGTGGTCGCTGCATTCAAAAAGGGGTTGTCTCATTTACAAGGATTGTTTTTTTATTTTAAAGATCTTGCAAAAAAAGTCATTTTGCAAAAATTGGGGCCCTTTTAACGTGCCCTTTCCATTCTGAATATCCTCTCTTGTTATTGATCAGCCCCTCGGGTCACTTTTGTTTACAGCCCCTGTTTGATCTCTCCTGATATTTGGGCCCCCAAAAAGTGTCCCACCCAATTTCCCAGATATCCCCCCTTGTATTTTTCTGCAAAAGTCCCCAGGTCCTATAGCTACGACCTGTTTGATTTTCTCTGATATGTGCCGTTAACGTGTCCTACCTATTCCCCAGATATCCCCCCTTGTATGGGCGCATCAACTCCTCCCGGGTTTCTATAGCTAAACCTGTTTTGATTCCCCCTTGACAGGCTTTTCAGTGTTTGGGCGCTATAGCTAAAAACCCTAGTGTCCTTTACAGCTCGCACGCAGACCAGTAGAGTCATAAATTCAAAAAAAGAAACCGGGGAAAAGAGGGCTGCAGTAAATTTAATTGATGTAATGAGAACAACCCCCTTTAAGTCTAAATTTGGGAAAGGACTTTTTTTTATGGGGCCTGCCAATTGAACTATCAAAAATCAAATCCTTTTCAGGGTCAACAGAAACAACAATCAAGAGGCTGGAGCTTTTTTCCAAAAGAAAAAGTAAAGGTCTGTCCAAAGGGAATGATTTAAAGTTAAAATTTTTTTGGGGGGGGGGGGGGGGTGGGTTAAAGGTTTTTTAAATGTAAAAAACCAAAAATTTAAAACCCCCCCAAGACCCCCAATTTTAAAATCCCAAAATTTTAGCCAACACAACTCGGATTTTCTTGAGGTCGGATGTCAAAAACGACGTTTTTACAAAAAACTTCAATAATCAATAATCCGCAGTATTTTAGGTAAAAAACTGCGCCCCCAAACATTTCTATGTCCGATCTGCGTCCAAACCCCTTTTTAGAGGGGAATGGGCTCCAGCTTTAAAAAAAAAAAAAAAAAAAGACCTAAAATCCATATTGAAAACCACGTAAAAATATTTTTTTCGGACAAAAACGGTTTTAGGGTTTAGAATCTGACAGTATTTTAACATGTGTTATGTTTAAAGTACTTAAAGGGAATGTTCACACGGTTTTTTTTTGGAAAAAAAAAAAAAAAAAAAAAAAAAAAGGTTTCAGCCCGTTTTTTCGGGGCCGTTCTGGCGGGGGGTACGGGGGAAAAACCCTTCCCGGGCCCTTACGAAATCCCCCAATTTTTCATGGGGAACTTTGGTTCCGTCCCTCTCCCCCCTCCGGAAAAAAACGGTGGCGGGGAGAAAGTGGGCATGTCCCTTTATCAAGCGGTATTACGCCGTGGATAATTTAATGTTTTATGGGCCGGCGACTGGGCCCCCCCCCCCCCTGCCGACACAAAGGCGTAATTGCGGGCGAAAAAATTTCCCCAATTCCCGTGAATAACCGTGTTTAACATGCCTTAGACTTTCGTTCACCCTAGCGGATTTTTGGGCGTCGAATCTGGCACGGATTAAGGGGCGGAATCCCCCCTTAAAAAATCATGGTTTCCAAAACGACTGCAATCCTTTTTCATTGTTTCCTATGTAAAATTTTTACTTTTGTGCACCAATTTTGATTTTTTTCCCCCGTGGATTTATTTTTTCCCGCGCTGAAAAAGAATTGACATCAAATTTTTGGGGGGGATTCCCCCGCTTTAATCCTTACCTACTTTTTGTATATAGGAGGCTGAAAAACTTCCCCCCTGAAAATAGCAACAAAAAAAAGGCCAAAAAACCCCATGAAATTTTAGGGAGGGAAATTTCACGTGAAAAAAGCGCTGGGAAGTTTGCCTTTAAAAATACCCCTATCCGACCCCCTGTAATAAACAGTACCAAAGATCATATATGATATATATGTCCCTCTGCTGAAATACTATGTGCATTCAGTATAGCCATGTGTTTGTTAATAGAGAGGGCCATTAAATTAAAGCGATCTATAGTAGGCAAATTACTAGGGGACAAGCTGCCTCTGGTCTGCTGGTTAGATAAAAATGAAGTATCGCAAACATTTTTTTTCTTGTTAAAGTGAATTTTTATGTTTAAGGTATCAGTGAAGGTAAAAAAAAAAATGACTGAACCTTCCTGATCCTATGTCTCTGTCATTCTGATGGGCAGGAGGTCCCACCTGTTCACCACTTCCTAGTCCCACACAGGAAATGCTATTCTGCCAATCACTGGCTGAAGGGAGTACCTGCTGCGGCCGGTGATTGGCATTTTCTGTGTGTGTTGAATCAGGAAATGGAAGCAGAGAACAGCCAGAACTTGGTGGCTGTCAGAACAGCAGCAGTGGTTGACTAGCAAGACAAGTATTTTTTTTTTCACCCACATTGATGTCTTATAAGCTAAAAATTATTTCCCCAGACAACTTCATGAATGAAATATTCTACAATAAGGTGCACATAAATTACACTGCATAGATAAATGATTAACAATTGTAATACACAATACAATAACAAAATAACAGCAAATAATCATATTAGATTGTACAGCAATTCTTTACCCTGATTTAACTGACATAATCATTAAAGGGGTTGTCTCACTACAAGGATTGCTTTTTATGTTAAAGATCTTGCAAAAACAAGTCACTTTGCAATATATGTCCATTAACAGTGTCCTACCTATTCTGAGATATCCCCTACTGTATGGGCTGCATCAGCTTCTCAGGTCGCTATAACTACAGACCTGTTCAATCTCTCCTGATAGGCTGCCAGCACTGGTTGCTATTCTACAGACCTGGCTTCTACTGCAGCCTAGTAGAAGTAAGTAAGCCAGTAAACACGCCCCTGAATTCAAAATGAAACCAAGAAAACAGGACTGAGGTAAGATGAATCAATTTAGTGAGACAACCCCTTTAAGACATAACAGTGATACAAAAGGCGACATGTATATACAGGGCTGTGCCAGTATTTTGGTGTGCTTTTAGCCCAAAAACTGGCACAGCCCTGTTCTCTTGCTTTATAATCAGGTGCACTCCAAAATTAGGTGCATTATGAGGTGTCCGCGTCACTTTGTAATGCACCCAAGATTTGGGTGTGTTCTGGAGTAGTGTCGCACCACAACCGTATGATTCTACACATTTATGACAGGAGGACGACAAAACCAGGCGCATTACTGCTGGAACAGGTAGATCAAGTGAAAAGTGGTTTACCTGAGCCTGAGTTCTCGTTTTGGAGCAAGAAAGCGCTAAATCTTTGACCCACAGCAGAACAGGTTCATAGATTCAGGTGCATTGTACGCTACTAATGCGCGCAATAAAATTGACGTCTGGGCGACAAAATTCATACATGTCACCCGAAATGTCTGAAAATATATACATATTCACACAGAGTGCATCTATATGATTTCTGTCAAGTTGCTAAAAACCATAAAGGGTCACGGTGAAATTGCAGATTTGATATGACAATGGGACTACTAACGGATGTATCAAAAGACTCAACAGAGGGTTAATAAAATGCATTGTAGGGAAAAGTAGAAGATTATTGCAGGTATTTTAAAGGAACAGGTCAGCAATATTGTAGGGGGTTTGGGTAGTAAATGAAGAATTCTAGTGTCTAGAGTCGAGCTAGGGGTAAAATAAATGTGAGATAGAACTCAGGAATAATATATGAGAGACAACTGGAAAGAAATGACAGGCATCAAACTGTACTGTAGGTGTGAAACATTACAACAGGAACAGAACAACACTATGGGATGGATTACTACAGGGTGACAAGAGGCCACATATAGATTATTGCCTGTGACATAGAAAGATGGGAGGCAAATTGGTGTAATGCAGGAATAGGATGTACAGTTGAACCAGAAGTTTACATACACTATATAAAAAGACACATATGCATGTTTTTCTCACTATCTGGCATGAAATCAGAATAAACCTTACCCGGTTTAGGTCAATTAGGAACCAAAATTATTTATATTTGAAAAATGCCAGAATAACGAGAGAGAGAATTTTTATGGCATTTTCATTACTTTCTGCAAAGTCAAAAGTTTAGGATTACTATACCTCTAAACAATTTGGGGCAGCCCATTTGATGATGTCATGTCCTTAGAAGCTTCTGATAGGTTTATTGGTAGCATCTGAGTTAATTAGAGACACAACTGTGGATGTATTTTAAAGTACACCAGAAACACATTGCTTCTGTGTCTAACATCTTGGGAAAGTATAAAGAAATCAGCCAAGATATCAGGAAGAGAATTATGGATTTGCACAAGTCTGGTTCATCCTTGGGTGCAATTTCCAGATACCTGACGGTGCCTCGTTCATCTGTACAAACAATTATATGCAAGTACAAACAAGATGGGAATGTCCAGCCATCATACCGCTCAGGAAGGAGACAGGTTCTGTGTCTCAGAGATGAACATGCTTTGCTCCGACATGTGCATATCAGCCCACGAACAGAAGCACAAGACTTTGTGAAGATGCTGGCGGAAGCTGGTGAAATTGTGTCATTATCCACAGTGAAGCTGTATCAGCATAGGGGTGGCAGCATCATGTTGTGGGGTTGTTTTGCTGCAGGAGGGACTGCTGCACTTCACAAAATAGATCGCATCATGAGGAAAAAAGATTATGTGGCAATACTGAAGCAATATCTCAAGACATCTGCCAGGAAGTTAAAGCTTGGGTGGAAATGGGTCTTCCAAATGGACAATAACCCGAAGCATATTGCTTAAGGATAACCAAGTCAATGTTTTGGAGTGGCCACTTCATGTAACCTATGAGTGTTTGTTCACACATTTGATGTATGATTAATGTTGAACACATTATATTGGTTGATATGTGGAGTGGGAGGTTCTTGTGGTTTAATATATATACACTTGTATGTGTCTGTAATTTATGCTGCTTGAAAAAGGCCACATCTTAAAGGGGTTTTGCCACGATGTAATGTTGATGTGGGATCCTCCAAAATGGGTATTTAATCACTTTTCTAAATATATGTGATTACAAAAAGTGAAGCCTCTGGGAACTACAGCTTTCTTTACAAGCCCTTAGTTACTTAAAAGTTTGCATTAGACAGGACCAGCTGACCTGGCCGGGCTTGCGTGTATGCACTTCTTATCTGATAACAGGGAAGATAAATGAGCTGTGAGGGGACTGTGGAGAAAGTGCAGTGTATGAGTCTCTCTGCTGTATAAAGAATCCACTGTTGTAATGTTATTATTTGAGTTAATTTTTGAGAAGCTCCCTTATTCTATATACAGAAACCTCTATGGTACTCTGACTAGAGGCCAGTCTCCACAGTCGCCCAAAAACAGTACTATAAATTTATCACAGTGGAAGAGCGTACTAAAAATAATATGGCTCCCACTGTCCTAGCACAGCACATCATAGCTGTGCTAGGACAGTGGGAGCCATATGCTCCTGTCCCTTGCAAATCCTGATACCGCAATCTATATAGCCTACCAATCATTGTCTCCTGAGGAGGTTTGGGTAGGCGCCGAAACATGTTGGGACATCTGTTAAAGTAAGGCGTATCTTTTTTATCCTATTTTTCTCCCATGTAATGCTTAGAGAAATCTAGGGTAAATTATACCAGGGACAGGTTCCAGTCGGGGCCGTCCTTATTGGGACGTGTACTTACCCCGTTTATCAGGCTAGGGGTGTTATAGACACTACGTGAGGGCTATTAGGGTTAGAATTGTTCCCCTATACTATTTATAATAGACCCCTTACTTGCCTGTCCCTTTGGATATATTGGTCTTGCGGTTTACTCTGTATGTGGAATTTTTTAAGCGCTGTGGGGTATGTACGTTTTTTATATATCTAGATTAATAAAAGTTATATTTTATCATATTATTTCTAGTACGCTATTCCACTGTGATAAATTTATAGTAAAGCTCCCTTATTCCTCACTCTCTGCTCACCCCCTCCCTCTCTCCTTTGCAGCGTTCATGACTGAACATGATTTGTTTATCTTCTGTCTGAGCAAGATAACAGGTATGGTAAGTCACTTCGTGGCAAAACCCCTTTAAGGGCCGTAACATTGCATCTTGTACTCTTTATGGAATAAATAAGTTCCTGCTTTTTATCCTATATGGTGCTGCCATCCATATTTTTTCTTGTCTTGCAGCAAATGTTGTCTCAGCCTCACCATTCTGAAATTGGTGTGGCTTGTTACAACAGTTTTGCGCCACATTTTGTCATGACATATTCATAAATGTGTCTAATCTTACGAATCTGGCATGACCCTCCCATCCATAGAATTGGTACATACAAAAGTGACAGGTCTGTTGCAGTATGCGCCAGATTTTGGCGTAGGACAGGTCCTGTATCTGTCGTACAGGGCTACAACAGGTTTTTTGGCTCAATGTATGCCAGAAAACTGGCACAACTCTGTTAATACATGTTGCCCTTAGTTTTTGATAAATGAAAAAGAGGTGGTGGTGCCAAGAAGGAAGATTGGAATTAGGAATAGGTTCTATGTATGGCACACCAAAGACCTAGTAATAGATATTACTTAAACACTCTGATAAGTATCACATCTAGCAATATAACACATAAAGCTTGTAACATAAAATATATTTCCAAACTGAGTTTGTATTACAGTTGACACTCAGACACAAACTGAAATTGCTTGCGAGATTTGTCTTGGTCTTATTTTCTATAACAAACAATATCTCCTGATAAAAACAATCACAAAAAATGTTATATAATCAATTAAACTCAAAGATACTTTGCTACTAAACTAGGTGTCACGATGTGCGCTGCGGTCCACGCTCTGGACCGTGTCTTCGTCTCCCGACCATTGCTTACCTCTCCCCACCTCTTCCTGTCTTGGACCGGCGCACGTACCCGTCCACTAGGATGTGAGCGCTGTCTCTTTAAAATTTTAAGGGACCCTTTATTACCTCACTTCCTCTTATACTTCTTGCCAGTTTGTTGGCGTGTTTTCCGTGTTTTTGCTATTGCAACATTCTATATACCAGGTACCTGACCCATGCTCTGGATCTTGACTTCACTTGCCTGCCACCAGCCCTGACCTTTTTGCCTGCTTACCGACTATGCCTCAGTCTTCTTCTTCGGCACAACGCTGCACCTCGGCTGTCACCATGAGTGGCCACATCAGGGGTAGCGACCTGGGAGCCTCCCGCAGCAAAGCCCAACCTGCCTTGCAGCAGGTGATGGTGAAGACCATGGGGGTTCCTTAGACTCCACTCCCTGGCATGGTTCATAGTCATATCTCGTGGTGACCCAGTGGATACACTACTCGTCCCTGTTACACCAGGTTATAAAATAATCCTTAAAAAATATAATCAGGTCCCAGAGAGGGTTGCTAGCTTTGAAAAGGCAGTAAATTGTCAGTCACCTCTCAGATGAGCCAAGTGGTACTTTTAAAACATCAATTAATAAATTACTGTACAATTTACTAGCTAGTTAGACCACTTATCACATCTAACTTTTGGTTTAACTTTTCTTACTAGCTTAACTATGAGACTTTATAGCCAATAGTATAATAAAAAAAGTTTACCATCCTGGCACTAGGCTCCTAAGATTTGTCCAGCTCTGAGCGCTAAGGCTTAGTTCATATTCAGAAACTCCATCGCAGTGGTGAAAACAGACACCAAAGAATCCGTTTCACAGCGGACACCAACAGTGCCTGACTGACCCTATTGAGTACAGTGGGTCCATTGGACTTCCTCCATGGTGTTCATTTTTTCTACAGAAAATATAGTGCAGCTTGCTGAGCTATTTTTTTCCGTCATCCCAGACAAATCATGTAACGCATTCGTGACCAAGCCTAATACTGAAGTTTTATCTCTTTCCTTTTTAAATAATCTGTAAAAATATACCTAGTTTTACCTATTTTTATTTTAGGCAATGTACACACGGCTTAAAGCTGACGTAATTGAGGGACGGATTTCGCCCCGCAATTACGCCGGCCGCCGTGCAGCGGGGGCGGAGGGCCGGCAACTCGCCAGACCCATAGACACTCATTATTCACGGCGCGTACATGCCGGAAATAATGTGCATGTCACTTTCTCCCCCCGCGGCGGATTCGCCGAGTGGGGAGAAGAGACGGAATCCATAGTTCTCTCTGAGAACTATGGATTACCGTAATGACTGGGACGGATTCCAGCCGTACTGCAGCGCAAATATGGCGCGCAGTACGGCTGAAATCAGCGCCCAAATAAGCCGTGTGCACGAGACCTTAAACCTTTGTTGACGATTTGATTACAAATTGAAATAATTACTTTTCATTGTTTCTTTCCCACCACTTTCTTTTTTTACCTGCATCCCTATAGAGATTTGTGATATTGTAATGTATTTTATGTAACTAAAGGTGGCCATACCTTGTATAAATGTCAGCTGAATGTAAACAATAGCTATTCCTACCCCCACCTCATACCCATGCACATTCTACCTAAGCATGCATGTGTTCTCAGCGAGAAGGGAATAAGTAGATGCCAGAGACCTCTGACAGTGGCTTATCTACCCTGAAATCAAAAGAACATGCGTGTTAAAATCCGACATGCATGATCCTCAAGTCAGGACACCCCCATAAACATTAGATGGTCACCAAAATTGGTAGCTTTAGCCAACATTTATTTAACTTGTATGGAAGCCATGTTATCAAGCACTACTACAGGATGTCTAGAAAGCTCTACATTTCATATAAATTTAATTCTTCATAGCTTTACTAGATAGGTGATGGTTTAGTGCCAAGGCCAATGTACACAATCTCACTTTACATTTATATGGTAAATGATGATTGCTTTAGTCACTTAAAGGGAATATGTTTTTACTTAAATTAAATCAAGACCCTGATCCATATTATTTTCCTCTCAGTCGTTTTTATTTCCTGAATGTAGATTTCTCTATTCGGCCGTCTATATATGATTGTGGGGAAGACATTCTTGCTTGCACTGCTTTAACAGCAGTCAGAGAGATACTTTACAGCAGCTTCATGCACATAGGATTCTTAAGACATAGTCTGTCCCATAGACTTGTATAGTAGAGTTATCACTGTGAAGAGAGAGGAGAGAGGGGGAGCTGTGACATCTCCTCTTGTGACTGGTGGATTCTGTGTTATCTGTACCAACGTGTCTCTCAGTTGACCCTGCTTTACGATAAGAGAGACACTGCGAAAGCTCTCTAAACGAGCAGGAAGTGCGACGATTATTAGGCTAGTGGCTAAAGTGAAAACTGCAGCACTTAAGAATTATTAAAAAAAATATTGAAAGTGATCTGGAAAATTAAAAAAAACATAACCAAAAATTCCTAAAAAATGTGTTTAACATAAAAATGAGAGTTAAACAATAAGTAATTTTTTGATGACACATTCCCTTTAATCCACATTAGCATTAACAGCATTAATTTCACTTTAGATGATTTTCATATCTTAAAGAAATACAACTACAGATCATCAAATCACATGAAGGAAATTATCCAATTAACAATAAACTTTCCTGAATATTGAATATCTAAGAGATATAAAAGGCACAGATAAAGCATGAACATAACAGCTGTAAAGACAATATCAGTCACTTCCATATGATATACTTTAATGCTAAGCTTCACAGTTTCTTAATTTAGTCATTGCTGGCTCATTAAAGGGGTTTTGCTACAATGTAATGTTGACGTGGGATCCTCCAAAATGGGTTTTTAATCACTTTTCTAAATATATGTGATTACAAAAATTGCAGTCTGAGAGAGCTACAGCCTTCCTTACATGCCCTTGGTTACTTAAAAAGTTTTATTAGATACGGCCTGATAAGAGCTGGACGGCTTGCGCAGAGAGAGCTTCTTATCTGATGAGACTGAGCTGCAGAAGTTTTCAAGGCACCGGGTAGCAATATGTTTTCTTTTGTATACAGAATAAACTAGTTGTAGTGTGATTAGATCCCTGCTTTATCTGATGACAGAGAACATGAAGAGTTTTCAAGCTGCTGAGGAGAAAAGGTGTTGTCTTTTGTATACAGAATCCACAAGTTGCAGTTTGATTATTTCAGTGAACGTGTCACACGATCCCTTATGCAGCTTTGTGCTCTGGCTGTGTGCGTCTCTCTCTCTCTTTCAGCTCCGTGATTTGTTTACATTAGCTTCTTAGTAGATAAGGATCCTCCTGGCAAAACCCCTTTAAGGAATAGAAAACTTCCAGATATATAGTCCCTAGGTAGCTGCACTAGGGTCAGGCCTCAGGCCATTTTGTGATGCTCCGCATTGTATGTAATGCAGATCATGAAGAGGCTGACATAAGAAATGCTTCCCTGAGGACTACTGCAAGAGATATCAGGTTAAGGCCCATTTACCTGGTGCAATAGTTTTACATTTTTACTTTCATTTGTGAAAGTTATTCACAAGTCTAAATGCACAAAAAGATCAACAATAAAAAACAATGCTATTGGTTATCATTTATTAAAATCGGTTTTGTACACATGAAAAAAAAAAGTTGATAAAATAAACTGTATAGTGTGATAAACATGTCCCTTTACAAGTTAAAGGGGGTCTCTGGTTTAGATAACTAATTTTTATAAAATTCTGAGTTTATAAAGAAGACCTCTGTCTCTGATCCACATCTGCCCATTGATTTGAATGGACCATGTGTAATGCCTAATTTCACTTGTGGTGGCACTACAGGGAAACTAAACACCTACTGCCAGATTTCCTCACAAATTACAGCTTATTGCTGAGGGTTTCAGAGGGGGAAACTTCTAACAAGTAGGGGTTGTCTAAGGTGGAGAACCCCTTTAACTATAGATGACCAATTTTTTCACACCTTGGAATAATTCTTTGGTGGTTCAAAAAATTATTTTGGCAACAAACATTGAAACATTGCTGGTGGATCACTGAACGGAGTCATAGTGGCTGATAAGATGATGAGGTTAGTAGTTCCATCAGTCGGCACAAAATTAAATTAAAGGGGTTGTCTCACTACAAGGAGTGCTTTTTATGTTAAGGATCTTGCAAAAACAAGTCACTTTGCAATATGTGTCCATTAACAGTGTCCTACCTATTCCTAGATATCTTCTCTTGTATGGGCTGCATCAGCTCCTCAGGTCGCTATAGCTACCGACCTGTTTACTCTCTCCTGATAGGCCGCCAGCACTGGTTGCTATAGCTACAGACCTGGCTTCTACTGCAGCCTAGTAGAAGCCAGTAAACACGCCTCTGAATTCACAGTGGAACCAAGAAGACAGGACTAAGGTAAGATGAATCAATGTAGTGAGACAACCCTTTAAGTTGCATCAGAAATAATTATTTTCATGAAAGAAAACATAGTAACCAGTTATATTCCCACCTCAGCTGAATGTTCTTTGCACGTTTATGCAAAAATATAAATTTTTTAATACTAAATTTACTGTACAAATTCGGGAACAGGGTAGCATAAATGTAAACATACTTACATAAATACTCATTTGATTAACTTCAACGTGATTGATAGCTACTAATTAGTCTCATTAGTAACTGGGGTGGTGTTAGGACCTGCCCAAAATACACTCCTCATCCAATTTGATATGCTAGCATTCCCATGGTACTATGCTGCTCTTTGGAATGTCAAACCCTTTGTGGATTTCAAGGGTGGTCTCGATGATTTTAAAGGGGTTGTCTCACCACACTGTTTTACAGAGCCAAAAGCAGCTTTCATTCATGGATCCTGTCAGACTGTGGGTGATTAGCATATCTAGCTCTATATTCAAAGATCCGCTAATTACTCCGACATGAGAGTAGATGTTTATCTTAAAGGGGTTTTGCCACAAACTGAGTTGCTTTCCTCTTATCTGGCTCAGGAGAAAATATAAACAAATCATGAACGCTGCAGAGAGGAGAGGGAAGGAGGCTGAGCAGCGAGGAGCACAGAGGGAGAAATAAGGGAGCGTCTGCAATGTTCACTCAAATCATAACATTACAACCAGTGAATTGTCTATACATCCTAAAGCCTCATACACTGCACTTTCTCCACAGTCCCTTGGAAGCTCATTCATGTTCCCTGTCATCAGATAAGAAGTGCAGACAACGCAAGCGGGGCCTGGTCAGCTCCTGTCAGCTGCTGGTCGTGTCTAATGTAAACTTTTAAGTAACTAAGGGCTTTTAAAGAAAGCTGTAGCTCTCAGAGGCTTCACTTTTTGTATCACATATATTTAGAAAAGTGATTAAATACCCATTTTGGAGGATCCTACGTCAACATTACATTGTGGCGAAACCCCTTTAAGTCAAGAGAAGCTTCAGACCTAAAGTAAACAAAAATAGTCTCTTTTGTTTGTTAGATCAGATAACACTCAAGCTGCCAGCAGTTCTGTGTGCATGGATGTCATCCCTGCTATTGAATAACACAAACAGTAGGCAAGAGCAGACAGAGAAGGTCAGTAACCTAGAAAAACCGGAGTGCACTCAGAGCTGATAAAATCAGTTTTATCTAACAAAGAAACATAAACAAAGCAATATAGTTGGAAAAAGTCTTAATTTACTGTTCCCTACATGTTGAAAGCTAATCTTTGTAGTGAGACGACCCCTTTAATATGTCTCAGTAAAACAATATAAGTATTGACTAGTGGTGTGAGGTAACATTAGTTCTGACTCCATGTTGTCTAATATAGTGAAACCAAAGATCGTCATTTACTACTTATATTGTACCTTGTCCATTGTTCTCAGAAGTGTCAGGTATTCACTTGTTCTCCTTGTTTTAGCAATAAACAATGACGCTTCGCCAATCCAAGTATGTATGTTTATGGAGGAGAGAGAAGTCAGCTGCAGTTGAATAGTTTTAAGGGTATATATTATTATTTTTATTTATTTTAAAGCGCCATTGATTCCAGGGTGCTGTACATTCGAGGGGGTTACATACATAACATAAGTCAAACGAGTACAATGATAAGTGATGAATGACAATTGGCACGACAAAGGGAGAGAGGACCCTACCCGCAAGGGCTTACAATCTACAAGGAGGGGGAAAGAGACAGAAGGTAAAGGGCAGACATGTTTGTGGAGGGTGTAGTGGCAGCAGGGTTATTGTAGGTTATAGGCAAGCCTGAAGAAATGGGTTTTCAGATTGCTTTTGAGGCTGGTGAAAGTGGAGGAGAGTCTGATGTGTTGGGGCAGTGAGGTCCAGAGTGTGGGTGAAGCACGGGAGAAGTCTTGGAGACAGTTTTGTGAGGAGCTGATAAGGGGAGAGCAGAGGAGAAGCTCCTGTGAGGAGCGGAGATTGCGTGAGGGGAGATATTTGGAAATTAGGGCAGAGATGTATGGAGGGGAGAGGTCATGGAGAGCCTTGTAGGTCATGGTTAGTAGCTTGAAATGAATTCGCTGGGCAATGGGAAGCCAGTGAAGGAATTGGCAGAGGGGAGAGGCAGAGGAGTAGCGAGGAGAGAGGTGGATAAGACGGGCAGCAGAGTTGAGAATGGTTTGAAGGAGAGCTAGAGTGCTAGACGGGAGGCCACAGAGAAGGAAGTTGCAGTAGTCAAGGCGGGAGATGACAAGGGCATGGACCAGCATTTTTGTGGTGTCATAGTTGAGGAATGAGCGGATGCGAGAGATGTTTTTCAGGTGGAGGCGGCAGGCAGAGGTGAGGTTTTGGATGTGTCCAGCCTTAGGTCGGTTTCATATGGCCATATCCATCCTCAATTTAGCACTAGTATTACAGCACCTGGAACACCCCCTACTGGGTTTACAGAACCAACCTCAGATTATCATAAGGACTGAGGGGACATGATAATGCTATGTGAAACTGGTTTTACTCTGATAAAAACATATTCCTTATTATGACAGTAACAAGCCCTATCAATCAAAAACCACATCAACCAGACTTGTGTTAATAGTCCGATCAAAAGAATTAGATTGATCCTTATGGTCAAAAAGGTAAGATTTTTGTCACAAGGACCTGACCAGGTTTCAACCAGTTCAATCCTATGGTATATACTGAAATAAGTGGCATGATGGGAGTATGATGGCCTCTTATCTTTGCCTGCCTAGAATAATATGACCAAACAAACATGTTTACAGGAAAGTCATTATTAGGCTAACAAGTACCTCGCATCTATTTTTTGCTGTATGGGATTAACATATACCGAGATGTAGTCATAGGTTTCTGAAATTACTATCAGTCTATGTGAAGATCTATGTACAGCCCCCTCTCTCCAATAAAAATATGAAGAAAACATTCTCATTATCATGTTCTTACTTTTAGTACAGCTCTGACTTATCTAAAGGGAACTTGCCATCCCATTTATACTGCCCTCTCTGAGTCCAACATAAAGTGAGTAGTGTTGCATTGCGTTTTCAGGTTGGGCCTTGAGGGTCCTGTATGTCCAGAATGATAAATGACCTTTTTCCTGTCTGGCTGGTAGGCTGCCAAGTGGTTTACCCGCAAAATATCCAGCAACATCCGCAGCACAGCATAGAGTGATTACAGACACGTGGATTTTAGCAGTGTGTCACTTGTGTAGAAATGATTTAGTTTATTTACACAGTTATTTTTGTTGAGGCACAATGCGAGTGATGTTGTGACCTAGGAGTCTAGTGTATTCAAGACCCATGGCTTCCACCCACCCTATCACCGCTGAGTGACAGCTTTCGCCATGTAAAGCTACTTTTACTATTCCCAGCACATAAGCCCCAATTTATGCAACAGGAGCCAAAAGAGAATCAGTTTGGCCTCTATATTACTATTCTTGTTTTTTATGCCATATGGAAGAGCACTGTGAATGCGCTATTGCTTATAGAGTTATTTCAAGAAAAAAAAGTATTCTAAGTTATTAATTTTTTAATAACATAATTAGCTTAGAGATGACAGATGCCAATGTATGTCTCTACAGTGGCATTTGAAGGAGGGATCATTTTGGAGGTCCTACTGACATACATGGATGGACACCAACTAACCACATATATAATACACTTGCTCTATTTTAGCTTATGTCTACTACCACAGTATATGCATGAATACCCTTAGCAGGTATACGGACATATACTTGAGACGTGGAGCTTATTCCTGATGTAAATGGGCTCTGAGGGTGCACTCACACAGTGCGGTTATGTGTTTAACGTCATGCGGATTATAAACACAATAATTGGTTGCTCACTTGTAACACATTTCCAACCAATTTAGATAACTAAAAGAAGCTAAGGCTATGTTAACACGGCTTAAAATGGGACGTATCTCACCCCATATTTTGCGCCGTACTGCGCTAAATACGGGGTGAGATATGTCCCAGTTATTATGGTAATCCACAGTTCTCATAGAGAACTATGGACTACGCCTCCTCTCCCCACTCGCACAATACGGCGAGCGGGGAGATAAATGACATGTTAATTATTCACGGCGTATAATGTCTGTGGGGCCGGTGGGCTGCTGCCCCCCCTCCCCGCCCCCGAGCACACGGCGTGATTGCGGGTGAAATACGTCCCCGCAATTACACCGTGTGAACATAGCCTTAATGTTAATAAAGGCACTTTTAGGGTATGTTCACATGGTTTATTTGAGCACGCATTTCGCAGAGTATTGCGCTTAATAGGCGGCGAGATGCACAGTGCAATTACGGTAATCCATAGCTCTCATAGAGAACTATGGATTACGCCTCGTCCCCCCGCGCGAACGTATACGATAAGTGACATGTCAATTATTCGCGGTTAGTACGCGTCGCGAGTAATGAATGTCAATGGGGTCGTCGGGATGCCGACCCCCCTGTGCTTTGGGTATACGCGCTAATCAGCGTGACTCCCAAAACACACGCCGTATTACGCCGTGTGGACATACCCTTAGGGTGCTTTCACACAGCGCAGTTTTGGTACAGTTTTAATTGCACTCCAATTAACTGCCTTTATTACCAGCAAGCTTTTTGCACTTACCTAAACTGTTTGGTAATTGAGTAATCAATCAGTGTGTTTGTAATTCACAAGACTTCAAACACTGTCATTGATTATTTACTTGAAACACTTTTCTGAACAATTGAGACAAGTGAAAGAAGCTTGCTGGTAATAAAGGCAGTGTAATTGGAGTGCAGTTAAAACTACACCAAAACTGTGCTGTGTGAAAGCACACTTCCTGATCTAGACGAGCTCTAAGTGAGACATGCTGAAATCATCTCTGTCATTACTTAATGACAGGTTCTGTAATGGATATCAGTATTGTATAATGTGTGAAAATGTTCTGCCAAACAGTCCAGCAGCGTCTCAGCTTTTTAAGACAACTACTCTGAAACACTATTCCATTAATGATGTAGTACTTATACAATATTTCACACGGGACATACCAGTCGTACATTCACAGATATCTGCCGCTTATGTATTTAGTCCGGTACACTCAGCTAATCAGCATTTGCCCTTTTCACTCTGTATTGCAAATGGCAAACCATGAACATCTGTAGAGCGTATTTCTGCATTCCAGCTATTTTGCTGCAGTTGGACAAAGACCAAGCCTTTTTTCATGCCACTTTAGAAATTTAGAGCTTGTTATTGCAGTTATTAGGACAAACCACTCGTACATCATTTAAAGCTTGAATAGTCATACCCTAAATATTCTTTGACTGCTCCAAAAGATGCTCTCCTAGAGATCCCTGCACAGAGGCAAATTCACACAGGCCTTCTTTTTAATTGGGAGCCATTCTCTTCCCCCTGTTATGTGGGACTGCAGAGCAACCCCGCAGTGATCCTCGGATCCCGTTATGTGCCATAGTGACAAGGCAAGTGTAAACAGCA
>JAODAL010025196.1:40000-59109 GCA_025379985.1 Phyllomedusa bahiana
TCTATAGTATTTGTTCATACTACCCCTAACCAGGCTGTGTGATGAGCATGTTATCCTGCGGGGGCCGGGTACTAATACCCCCAGCCTCCACTACATGGAGTTATAGTATTTGTTTCATATACCCCCTCCACCAGGCTGTTTTGAGCCTCGTATCCTACGGTCCACTGGTACTACTACCCCCAGCCTCACGCTTTTAAACATGGAGTTATAGTATTTGTTCATACTACCCCTCACAGGTGTGTATGAGCATGTATCTGCGGGCCGGTAACTACTACCCCCCCGGCCGTCCACTACATGGAGTTATTGTATTTGTCATACTTCCCCTCATCAGTCTGTGTTTGAGCTGTATCTTCGGTCCGGTATACTACCACCAAGCCTCGCTACTTGGAGTTTACTAGTATTTGTTTCATTATACCCTCACCAGGCTGTATATGAGCCTGTATTCTACGGACCGGTACTACTACCCCCAGCCTCCGCTACATGGAGTTATAGTATTTGTTCATACTACCCCCTCACCAGGCTGTATATGAGCCTGTATTTCAGTCCGTACTTACTATCCCCAGCTCATACATGGAGTTATAGTATTGTTCATACTAACCCTTCACCGGCTGTATATGGCCTGTTATTCTCATAACGGTACTATACCCCACAGCCTACGCTACTGGTGTTTATAGTATTTGTCATTATTCCCTCACCAGGTGTTTATGAGCCTTATTATTCGGAACGGTACTACAACCCCCCCAGCCTCCGCTTCATGGAGGTTATAGTAGTTGTCACCATACTTCCCCTCCAGGCTGTGTTATGAGCTGTATCCTAGGCGGGTAATACTACCCCCCAGCCTCCGGCTACATGGAGTTATGGTATTTGTCATACTTCCCCTCACCAGGACTGTATTTGTGCATTGTATTATACGGACCGGTACTACAACCCCCAGCCTCGCTACAGGAGTTTATAGTATTTGTCTACTTCCTCCTAACCCAGGCTGGGTATGAGCTGTATTCTCTCGGAACGTACTACTTCCACCAGCCTCCGCTACATGGAGTTATTGAATTTGCCATTACTTCCCCTATCCAGGCTGTGTATGGCTGTATCCTACGGCCGGTTACTTACTACCCCAGCACTCGTTTACATGGAGTTATAGTATTTGCCCTTACTTTCCCCCTCCACCAGGCTGTGTATGAGCCTGTATTCCTGCTGGCTGGTTTAACTACTACCCCAGCTCGCACATGGATTATAGTTTTTTTCTTTCTTCTATCACCAGCTGTGTATGAGTCTGTATCCTGCGGGACGGGTACTACTACCCCAGCCTCCGCTACGATGGGACTTATACTATTTGTTCATACTACCCACCTCCCAGGATGTGTAATGAGCATGTATTCCCTGCGGGCCGGGTGTTACTTCTACCCCAGCCTCCGCTACATGGAGTTATAAGTATTTGTCTTACTTCCCTCTCGGCTTCTGTTTGAGCCTTGTATCATGCGGGCTGGTACTACTATCCCCAAGCCTAGCTACATGGAATTATTGATTTTTGTCATACCTGCCCTTACCAGGTTGTGTATGAGCCTGTTTCCAGTTGCCTGGTAACTACTACCACATGCCTACCGCTACATGGAGTTAATTTGTAGTCATTTACTTCCCCTCACCAGGCTGTGTTTGAGCCTATATCCGGCGGGTCGGTACTACTACCCCAGCCTCGGCTTCATGGAAGTTATGGTATTTGTCATACTTCCCCTCACAGGCTGTGTATGAGCTACACTCACCGGCCAACTTTATAGGTACACCTGTTCAAACTGGTCGTAACACTTAATTTCTAATCAGCAATCACATGGTGGAAACTCAGTTGGCATTAGGCATGTAGACATGGTCAAGATAATCTCCTGCAGTTCAAACCGAGCATCAGTATGGGGAAGAATGGTGATTGAGTGCCTTTGAACGTTATGGCATGGTTGTTGGTTCCAGAAGGGCTGAGTAATCCAGTATTTCAGAAACTGCTGTCTCCTGGGATTTTCCGCCACAATCTTAGGGCTTTTCAGAGTATGGTCGAAAAAGAATAAACATCCAGTCGGAGCGGCAGATCATCGTGGGCGGGAAAATGCTTGTTGATGCAGAGTCAAAGGAGACCATGGGCAGACTGTTCGAGTGATGAAAGGCACACAGTTGACTCAAATAGCCAACCCGTTACTCCAAAGGTTGGAAGATGAAGAGGTCTCTGAACGAACAGTAAGGGCGAACTTTGAGGAAGATGGCTACAGCAGCAGAAGACCACACCGGGTGCCACTTCCTTTCAGCTAAGAACAGAACTGAGGCTCCAATTTGCCAAGCTCATCGAAATTGGACGAGTAGTAGATTGGAAAAACGTTGCCTGGTCTGATGAGTCTCGATTTCTGACTGCGACATTCGGATGGTAGGGTCACATTTTGGCTGGTCTATCAACATGAAAGCATGGATCCTTCCTGCCTGTGTCTCATCGGTTCAGGCTGGTGGTGGTGGTGTCAGGTGTGGGGAATATTTTCTTGGCACCTTGGGCCCCTTGGACCAATTTAGCCCCGTTGCAACACCTTGTTGAATCTATGCCACGAAAATTGAGGCAGTTCTGAAAGGCAAAAGGGGGTTCCAAACCCGTTTCAGCATGGTGATAATAAAGTGGCCGGGATTTTATATCCGGGGGGGCCGGTTACAAATACCCCCACCCCGTACATGGAGTTTTGGTATTTTGTCATACTACCCCCCTCACCAGTCTGTTATGACCTATATCCCGGGGCTGTTATACTACCCCCGCCCCGCTCATGGGGTTATGGTATTTTGGGCTACTTTCCCCCACCAGGGTGTGTATAGCCTATATCCTGCGGGCCGTTCTACTACCCCCAGCCCCCTAATGGGTTTTATGTATTTGTCAACTTCCCCTCACCGCGTGTATGAGCCTGTATCCGGCGGCCGGTTTACTACCCCCCGCCTCCGCTACATTTGGAGTTTTAGTTTTTTGTCATATTCCCCCCCCAGGTCTGTATGAGCCGTATCCCGCAGGCTGGTACTACTATCCCCCCCCTCCCCTACATAATTATATTTTTGTCATACTTCCCCCAACCAGGTTGGTTGACCCGAATCCCATGCCCTGGACACTACCCCCCGCCCCGCTTCTGGGTTATTGTAGTCATACTTCCCCTCCCAGTCCCGTGTATAGCCTATTCCGGCGGGCCGGGTACTACTCCCCCCCGCCCCCGTACATTGGTTAGGTATTTTTTTTACTTTCCCCCACCAGGTTGTGTATGAGCAAAATCCCGGGGGGCCGGGATTCTACCCCCCCTCCCCACATGGCTTATACATTTTTTCAACTCCCCCACCAGCGTTTGGCATGTATACTGCGGGCCGGGTTTCCCACCCCCCCTCCACTACATGGGTTATGGTATTTGTCATACTTCCCCTATCATCGTGTATAAAACCTGTATCCGGGGCCGGTACTACACCCCCAGCTCCCCTAATGGAGTTATGGGATCTGTATCTTCCCCCACCAGGTGTGTAAAGGGCCTATATCCGGCGGCCGGTTCTCTACCCCCAGCTCCGCACTGGGTTTTGGGATTTGTCATACTTCCCCTCCAGGCTGTTATGGGGGCCTATATCCCGGGCCGGTACTACTACCCCCCCCCTCCCCCATGGTTATGGTATTTTTCATCTTTCCCCCCACCAGGCTGTGTAACCATATCCGCGGGCCGGAATACTACCCCCACCTCCGCTACATGGAGTTATGGTATTTTTATACTACCCCTACCGGTGTGTTGGCCTATTCCCGGGGGGGCTGGGGACACTACCCCCAGCCTCCGCTACATAGTTATGGTATTTGTCAACTCCCCTCACCAGGGGTGTATGAGCCTATATCCCGCGGGCCTACTACAACCCCCAGCCTCCGCTACATGGAGTTTTGTTTTTTTCATACTTCCCCTAACCCGGCTGTGATGAAACCTGTATTCTAAAAAGGACCGTACTACTCCCCCAGCCCCCGCAAATGGCGTTATTGTATTTGCCATACTTCCCCTAACCAGGCTGTGTATGAGCCCGTATCCTACGGACCGGTACTACTACCCCCAGCCTCCGATACATGGACTTATAGTATTTGCCTTACTTCTCACCAGGCTGTGTATGAGCTTGTATCCCGCTGGCTGGTACTACTACCCCCAGCCTCCGCTACATGGAGTTATAGTATTTTTCATTCTTCCTATCACCCGTGTGTTAGGTGTTCCGCGGGCCGGTACTATACCCGCCTCCTCATGGACTTATACTATTTGTTCATACTACCCCCTCACCAGGCTGTGTATGAGCATGTATCCTGCGGGCCGGTACTACTACCCCCAGCCTCCGCTACATGGAGTTATAGTATTTGTCATACTTCCCCTCACCAGGCTCTGTATGAGCCTATATCCGGCGGGCCGGTACTACTACCCCCAGCCTCCGCTTCTTATAGTTTTTGTCATACTTCCCCTAACCAGGTTGTGTATGAGCCTGTATCCCGTGCCCTGGTACTACTACCCCCAGCCTCCGCTAAATGGAGTTATTGTATTCATACTTCCCCTCACCATGCTGTGTATGAGCCTATATCCGGCGGGCCGGTACTACTACCCCCAGCCTCCGCTACATAGAGTTATGGTATTTGTCTTACTTCCCCTCACCAGGTTGTGTATGAGCCTACACTCACCGGCCACTTTATTAGGTACACCTGTTCAACTGCTCGTTAACACTTAATTTCTAATCAGCCAATCACATGGTGGCAACTCAGTGCATTTAGGCATGTAGACATGGTCAAGATAATCTCCTGCAGTTCAAACCGAGCATCAGTATGGGGAAGAAAGGTGATTTGAGTGCCTTTGAACGTGGCATGGTTGTTGGTACCAGAAGGGCTGGTCTCAGTATTTCAGAAACTGCTGATCTCCTGGGATTTTCACGCACAACCATCTCTAGGGTTTACAGAGAATGGTCCGAAAAAGAAAAAACATCCAGTGAGCGGCAGTCCTGTGGGCGGAAATGCCTTGTTGATGCCAGAGGTCAAAGGAGAATGGGCAGACTGGTTCGAGCTGATAGAAAGGCAACAGTGACTCAAATAGCCACCCGTTACAACCAAGGTAGGCAGAAGAGCATCTCTGAACGCACAGTACGGCGAACTTTGAGGCAGATGGGCTACAGCAGCAGAAGACCACACCGGGTGCCACTCCTTTCAGCTAAGAACAGGAAACTGAGGCTCCAATTTGCCCAAGCTCATCGAAATTGGACAGTAGAAGATTGGAAAAACGTTGCCTGGTCTGATGAGTCTCGATTTCTGCTGCGACATTCGGATGGTAGGGTCACAATTTGGCGTCAACAACATGAAAGCATGGATCCATCCTGCCTTGTATCAACGGTTCAGGCTGGTGGTGGTGGTGTCATGGTGTGGGGAATATTTTCTTGGCAATCTTTGGGCCCCTTGGTACCAATTGAGCATCGTTGCAACACCTTGTGGAATCTATGCCACGAAGAATTGAGGCAGTTCTGAAGGCAAAAGGGGGTCCAGCCCGTTACTAGCATGGTGTACCTAATAAAGTGGCCGGTGAGTGTATATCCGGCGGGCCGGTACTACTACCCCCAGCCTCCGCTACATGGAGTTATGGTATTTGTCATACTACCCCCTCACCAGTCTGTGTATGAGCCTATATCCGGCGGGCTGTTACTACTACCCCCAGCCTCCGCTACATGGAGTTATAGTATTTGTCATACTTCCCTCACCAGGCTGTGTATGAGCCTATATCCTGCGGGCCGGTACTACTACCCCCAGCCTCCGCTATATGGAGTTATAGTATTTGTCATACTTCCCCTCACCAGGCTGTGTATGAGCCTGTATCCGGCGCGCCGGTACTACTACCCCCAGCCTCCGCTACATGGAGTTATAGTATTTGTCATACTTCCCCTCACCAGGCTCTGTATGAGCCTGTATCCTGCAGGCTGGTACTACTATCCCCAGCCTCCGCTACATGGAATTATAGTTTTTGTCATACTTCCCCTAACCAGGTTGTGTATGAGCCTGTATCCCATGCCCTGGTACTACTACCCCCAGCCTCCGCTACATGGAGTTATGGTATTTGTCATACTTCCCCTCACCAGGTTGTGTATGAGCCTATATCCGGTGGGCCGGTACTACTACCCCCAGCCTCCGCTACATGGACTTATGCTATTTGTTCTTAATACCCCCTCACCAGGCTGTGTATGAGCATGTATCCTGCGGGCCGGTACTACTACCCCCAGCCTCCACTACATGGAGTTATAGTATTTGTCATACTTCCCCTCATCAGTCTGTGTATAAGCCTGTATCCGGCGCACCGGTACTACTACCCCCAGCCTCCGCTACATGGAGTTATGGTATCTGTCATACTTCCCCTCACCAGGCTGTGTATGAGCCTATATCCGGCGGGCCGGTACTACTACCCCCAGCCTCCGCTACATGGAGTTATGGTATTTGTCATACTTCCCCTCACCAGGCTGTTTATGAGCCTATATCCGGCGGGCCGGTACTACTACCCCCAGCCTCCGCTACATGGAGTTATGGTATTTGTCATACTTCCCCTCACCAGGCTGTGTATGAGCCTATATCCAGCGGGCCGGTACTACTACCCCCAGCCTCCGCTACATGGAGTTATGGTATTTGTCATACTACCCCCCACAGGCTGTGTATGAGCCTATATCCGGCGGGCTGGTACTACTACCCCCAGCCTCCGCTACATGGAGTTATGGTATTTGTCATACTTCCCCTCACCAGGCTGTGTATGAGCCTATATCCTGCGGGCCGGTACTACTACCCCCAGCCTCCGCTACATGGAGTTATTGTATTTGTCATACTTCCCCTAACCAGGCTGTGTATGAGCCTGTATTCTACGGACCGGTACTACTACCCCCAGCCTCCGCTACATGGAGTTATTGTATTTGCCATACTTCCCCTAACCAGGCTGTGTATGAGCCTGTATCCTACGGACCGGTACTACTACCCCCCAGCCTCCGCTACATGGAGTTATAGTATTTGTTCATACTACCCCCTCACCAGGCTGTGTATGAGCATGTATCCTGCGGGCCGGTACTACTACCCCCAGCCTCCGCTACATGGAGTTATGGTTTTTGTCATTCTTCCCCTCACCAGGCTGTGTATGAGCCTGTATCCTGCGGGCTGTTACTACTACCTCCGGCCTCCGCTACATGGAATTATAGTTTTTGTCATACTTCCCCTCACCAGGTTGTGTATGAGCCTGTATCCTGTGCCCTGGTACTACTACCCCCAGCCTCCGCTACATGGAGTTATTGTAGTCATACTTCCTATCACCAGCTGTGTATGAGCCTGTATCCTGCGGGCCGGTACTACTACCCCCAGCCTCCTCTACATGGAGTTATAGTATTTGTCATACTTCCCCTCCTCAGTCTGTGTATGAGCCTGTATCCTGTGGGCCGGTACTACTAACCCGAGCCTTTGCTACATGGACTTATAGTAGTCATACTTCCCCTCACCAGGCTGTGTATAAGCCTGTATCCGGCGCGCCGGTACTACTACCCCCAGCCTCCGCTACATGGAGTTATAGTATTTGTCATACTTCCCCTCACCACGCTCTGTATGAGCCTGTATCCTGCGGGCTGGTACTACTATCCCCAGCCTCCGCTTCATGGAGTAATGGTATTTGTCATACTTCCCCTCACCAGGCTGTGTATGAGCCTATATCCGGCGGGCCGGTGCTACTACCCCCAGCCTCCGCTACATGGAGTTAAGGAATTTGTCATACTTCCCCTCACCAGGCTGTGTATGAGCCTATATCCGGCGGGCTGTTACAACTACCCCCAGCCTCCGCTACATTGAGTTATGGTATTTGTCTTACTTCCCTCACCAGGCTGTGTATGAGCCTATATCCGGTGGGCCGGTACTACTACCCCCAGCCTCCGCTACATGGAGTTATGGTATTTGTCATACTTCCCCTCACCAGGCTGTGTATGAGCCTATATCCGGCGGGCCGGTACTACCACCCACAGCCTCCGCTACATGGAGTTAGCTACATCCCGCGGCCAGTTTGTAGGATCAGGTGTAGACGTCTACATAGAGGTCATTGCTCATTATCTGTTTGTACCTTGTATTTTATATATATATATATATATATATGTGTGTGTGTGTGTATATACAGCTCTACCGTATCTGTATATACACATATTCACACATACACAGCTGAGGAGTCACTTTATTATAACCACCTCCTACTTCCAACGTTGGCAGCGAGTAGCTCATGACAGAGGTCATGTGTGGTGAGCTGGCTTGGTGGGTACATAAGCTGTGTGATAGGCTGTCTGCATACATATCCCTCGGTGCGGTCTTTGGTAAAGTGGTGATTTATCAGTTAGAAAAAGGGATGATTAGTGGCTTTTGAGCTAAGGGTGGCAGTATTTCTAAGGGCATGTCCCCACGGCACGGGTTTTCGGACGGTTTTTCAGGCGGTTTGCGGTTTTGCAGACCGCCTGAAAAACAGGCTGAAAATGAGCACAACGGGGCTCTGTGGAAAACCTGTGCAGCAGTCCCCACTGCACGGTTTTCCGCCTGCAGGCCGCCAGCAAAACATCGTACCTGCACATTCTTCCGTCCGGTGTTCGGACAGAATATGTGCAAGTGAATGTGAAGGGGGAGGACTTTTCTCCGCTCATCGCAAAGAAAAGCCGCCCCGCGGCCGTGTGTACGGCGCACAAACTGGACAAATACCAGTCGGTTTATCCGACCGGTATTTGTCCATTGCCGTGTGAAAACTGCAGTTTGTGGTGAAAGTGTATCGGGAGTGGACAAATGGCTCCATTGTGATTAAGTGATGTGGAAACTGCAGAGCACCGCGGGTGAGAGGTGAATGTTGGCTTTTAGGCTATACAAATGAGTTTTCAGTGGAGACAAACTTAGTAACACTTTCTATAATTTATTAAGTATCAAGAACAACCACTTAAAACAATACAGTGGGTTACTTGCGTTTATCGTGGTTAGCAGTATGTGGCCAACAGTCCAGCAAAGTCCATATGTGGCATATATTTTTCTTGCCTCTCCGGCATAGCAACTCCAGCGTCTTGAGATTGGAGCCCAGCAAACAAGAAGACAGGCCGGCCTTCACCGCGCACGTGCGCGACGTTTCGGGAGAATCCTCCCCCTTTCTCAAGCACTTAAGCATTTAAAAAGTGGCTTTTAGGCTATGTCTACACAACACTGGTTTGTGGTTGGATTTTTAAGCAAATTTAGAATTTGCAAAAATCCAATTGTAAATCAGTGCCCATAGACTGAATAGAAAATCTGAGCCGTGGTCTACACAGCTGGGATTTTCTATTGCCAGATTTCAAAACCTGTTCTATAATTTGCCGTATTACGGTGGATTCTAATATAGTTTGATGTATTAGGGCCCACAAAATCCGAAATACAAACCACGTTTCTGACACCACAAATCTGCTCCAAAAACCAGTGGAAAATAATGTCAGATTTCCAACAGTATTTTGCAGTTGCCATGTAGACATAGCCTTAAGGTGCCCAAGGGTGGACTGGCACAATAGAGCGGAGTAGCGCATGCCAAAATAAACCAGGGCTTACCAGATGTATGACTAAGACATCAGTCCTAGTGCGTATGAGGCTCTGAATCAGACAGATGATCACTGCACCTCCGCTAAGTAATTTGTAGCAGCAGAAAAGGCTTCACTTTTCACAGCAGTATCAGCATCAGAGCTCAACTGATTGGTAAAGGGTTGTCTTATCGGAGTCACATTTTCTGTTATATCAAATAGATGGATGTTGGCTCAAAACATCAGAGATCAAACACCCAGAAGCCACTGCTGGAAGAACACAAGTAGATTGGGGCAGTGGTATGCTCTGGGGAATGTTTTCAAGACATTTCCTGGACCGTGTAGAAGGCACTCTCAACCGATTTAGGTATTAAATTTATCGCTTCATCAGTCCGTCTGTTTCATTGTACTTTCAATTTCTCAGCTCTCAATCCACAAAGGGCGTTTCTTCCCCTCCCAGCTGGGTGTTTCTCTAAACTGAAGGGGGTTGCAAATAATCTAACCTTCCACTGTTGGTGCTCGATCCCAGTCAGTGGTGTTTGTTTGAGATCAGTGGGAGGGCAATAGCACATCCCTGTCTTCACCCCAACTTCTCTGTCCAATGTCATGGGGGTTCCTCTCCCTGTGACAGGTCTTTTTTTGTAAGAGCTGTTGTTTACATACACAAGCCCTGGCATTCAGTCTAGACAGTCTTCTATGACTCAGAGCATTGTTCTCTTCACAGCTGGAGGTTGTTACAGTTGAATCAAGTCTTCTTTGAACTCATTCCAGAGCAGCACAGATCTGTCTCTTTCTATGTTCACAAGCAGCAGCATTAGGGCACGAACACATTCTACTGTTTTCTGATTGTTGATGCAGCTTCAGGGTTACTTTGCAGTCTGGGCTGTGCAGTGTGTAAATGTTGCCGGCCCCTTATTCTGATGAGAGAGGCAGGAATGCGCGTCGTGTATACCACCGGGGGCCAGACAGAATGTAAATTAGTTGAGCCGTAGCCAATGGAAATGAAAGGAGGTGGGATCGGACCGGTCACTGGGGAACAGTGTCTACGCAGAAAAACGAGATAAGGGAGTCAGTGAAACACAGACAGCTTTGCTATGACAATTCAATTACAAAAGTTACTTGTCTTTCAATGTCCCTTATTTCTGAAGACCATTTAATGTAATGATAAAACCCCTTTAATCCTTGCAGATCATGTACACCCATACATGCCGATTGTTTTTACTAGGGTGGAAGGGATCTTCTTGAAAGATAAAACGACATGTCACGTGGCTAGAAACGTAGGACAAAAATTTTGGTTTTTTTTAATTAAAAAAAAAGGATAGGGGGGGGTGGGGCCCATTGACCAAGACTTCTGGGTGCTCCCAAATTCTCCCGACTTGAACCCAAATAAGCATCCATAGGGCCACCTTGAATGCATGTTTGCTCTATGGATCCTACCCTGCACACCCTCCAGCAGCAGTGTGATGCACTGTAGGCAGCATGGCTTCAGATACAGGCAAACCCCAACTTACAGCATTCCGACTTACATCCGTCTCGTAGTTACAAACTGAGACTTAGGGTATGTTCACATGGCGTTTTACATATCCCTTTTTGGTTCTGCTTTTTGGACCAAAAACACGCATCTAACAATGTGCAGTGTGATTTACATTAGTTTCAATGTAAAACACGCATTGCCGTTGAGACTATGCGTGTTTACTATGTAGGTCGCCTTGCTCACACCTGCCTTTTCAGCTTTACCCATAAATTTTCAATAGGATTGAGATCAGGGCTTTGTGATGGCTGCTCCAAAATATTGACTCTGTTATCCTATAAGCCACTTTGTAACCCAGTATGGCGTAAGCTTCGGTGTCAGTGTCCATTTGGGAGACCATTCCGCCAAGCTTTAACCTTCGTGGCTGTTGTCTTGAGATGTTACTTCAGTATTTCCACATAACTTCTTTAACTTATGATGCATCTATATTGTGAAGTGCACCAGTACATTCCTGCAGCAAAAACAACCCACAGGCATGATTCTTCCCCTTTTTTTCAAAAAAGTTGTGTAATTATTCTTATGCTTCCAATCTTCTCCCTTTATCCTCAAACTTAAACAATGTGATTATATCCCACACCTAACCCAAAAATAAATACCTCCCCTTCCCCATACACCCCCAATACTTACTAATAACCATATATCAATCCCCCAACACATTCAAAACAAACAAAATTCTACCTTTCAACAACATTACTCTTCCCAAACCTCCCATAAACACCATAACAATATACCAATATTCAACATCCCCCAACAAACCATCAACTCCTCCACATCCCCACTAGACAAAATCAAAATAAAAATTTAATCAATCCCCATACTTCCCCCCCCTAACCAAACCACTCCCCCTCCCCTACACCCAAATCTTTACATCATATTCAAACCCCAAATAAAAACAAAAAAATACAATTACACCAATAAATTACCCTCACCCCTCTCCCCCAAACCTTACACATCCCATCCCCCCTTCATCACCCTCCAAAAACATCCCTACCCCCAAACAAATCACACAATTAATCAAACAACCTCAAACCCATCATAACCCCCCTCATCCCTATATACAATTATATCCACCCCACCACCCACCCTTATATACACACCAACCCACCTCATAATCCCCAATATACACTCCTAACCCCTCACATCCCAACACACATTTCAACCCCCCACTTAACCCTTCACTACAACCATACATACCCAAAGATCCAAATCCTCCTAACCCACCCATCAAGTCCCCCAAGTCACACAACAACAAATTCCAAAATGAGACTCATCCAACCAGATGAGAGAGAGAACTGTGTGAATCATCTACCCACTTTAACCTTAAACAAAATCAAACTATAGATAACGTATATGCCGCACACACACACCACACACTCACCTACTACCTCACCATCTCTCTATGTGTGTAATACCCAGAATAAAACTCATACCAACCAACAACCAACCTCTTAACATTACCCTTTATTCAAATCAATACCCAACCCATCAAAACCCACCCCATTATTTATGTTTTTAAAAGTGTATTTTTTTTCAGAGAAATAAATACTACTTACAACTCAAACCACAATACTACCTTAATCAACCCACCCCTAAATCTCACCACTATATAGTGTGAGTATAGAGAGATGTAAATCACACACTCTGTTGTGTGTTATGCTACGCAAAAACTCCACCAAAAACACAACCAAAAAACCCCTAAACCATTTAACCAACAACCATATATATCTTACCTCACACACCACTCGCTCATAGCTCTCGCTCACTCTATCCAAACTCCCACCACATCCAAACCACCCCCAAAACCACCGCACTACTCTATTACTACATCGCCCCACCTACCACGTACTCCCACGTCCTGTAACAAATACTCTATACTCCCCACTCATAAATAACTAACCAAATTAACCCCCCCACACAACACAAAACCGCCCACTCCCAACCTCTAATCCCCCATCCCCCCTCTCTCTCTCTCTCATACTTCACAGCTATGACAAACATTCGCTCATATCTCGCAGCTACCCATAACTCATGCAACAATGTCCTACACTATATCATCTCACTCTCTTCCCACCATCACCCCTCAACCCTTAAAATTTCCTAATAAGACTGTCCAAACTCCATGTGTGGTAACCCACTCTCATCAAACCAGATATACACACTCCTCACCCTCACTCGACGCTCTGGTGTGATCACATGTGCTCGCTCTCGTGTGTGTCAACTCTATCATCAGTGTGTATGACTCAACCTCTCACACTAGACTCAGCTATCTATGTCCCACACCCCCCCCTCCCTCTCTCTCCACCCATCTCTCTTCTACCTTGTGTGTACCCCAACAGATAGACACTCCCCCCCCCTACACAGAGAAATTCCATTAACCCCATGTGTGACATACTAAATAACACTATTCCAACCCTCATGATGAGTAGATATTTACACACCCCATACAATCTCGCACTCACTCCCACAATACAACTCCTAGTACGTGAGTGTAGTCAATAGTGTCACAATTCAACAATCCCTCACTCTGCACCCGTGTGCCATCTCATTCTACCTATCAATACCAAAATTAATAAACATCAATACTCTCACTATAAACGCTCACAAGATCGCTATAGTGTGTGTGTGTGTGTGTAACTCCTCCTATCCCCCTCTCCCCCCCACCATGTGTGTTCATCCACCCTATACATAAGAAATAACAATCGATATCTATCGGAATGTGCCATTTAAACGTGTGTGTATATATAGACCAATGAACTATATATATAGAGATGATAGACCTCCCCAGTGCTCTCTAGCGTGTGTGTGGTGTGTTCGTCTCGCCACTCCCCAATATTGTGTGTCAAGAGAGACACGTGTGTGTGTGTACTCCCTCCATTACCTAGAAAATCAAACCATCACCCAAGTGTGACCCCCTATAACCAACCCCAAATATTTGTGTCTCTTTACTCAATAACCACCACAACTCATCCCAGTGTATTAATGTGTGACTCACACCAACTCTCACTCTCAAACAGCGCGAGATCCTCTCTCTCCCCCAAACCACCCCCCTAACTCTAGAGTGTGTGTGTTCCCCTACCTTAAATTACATCTTATCTCCTCACCCATTGCCATATGTCCACCCACATAACAAAGCATCAAATACAAATCCTGATACAACCCCTAGCTCCCCTTCATCTGCGCTCTATACAGGAGATACAGTGTGTAGTGTCATTCCCCCCATCTACACTTACCAAAACCAAAAATAACACCAATACTAAAACTAAAAACATCCAAATCTATAACCTAAAAAATCATATTTATCATAACCATAACTAGGAACATAATAATATCCTTAATCTAAACAAAATTAATAACACCTCCGATACAAATTATACCATTTATTAAACCACCAAAAACAAACAAAAACCCTCAATCTCATAATCCAATTACCAAAACACATATCCTCACAATCTCCCTCCTAAACGCCATCACCCACTCAATCATTTTTTCTAAAATTACACAATATTCAACCAAAACCATATACATTTTTAACACCTTTCCTACTTAATATATATCTAATCAAACTAACCCATTTCGCAAAAAAATACAACTCAACACCAAAAAAACAATCAATAACACTCACTCCCCCCACACATAATTATTAAACATTATTACAATTAATAAAAACAAAATTAATAATTATCACATATTATATTTTAATAATCATCATATATCACTCATTCCTCCCACACATTGTCATTACAATCCCATACTACATTCATCATTATCAAATTCTTATTGCACTAAACCTCCACCAATCAAACCCCACCACCCCCCCCTACCCAACATAACAAACATAAAAAAACCCAAAATATACAATACCCCCCCACCTCTGTAGTGTGTCTCTCGCGCACAGACAATTAAAAAAAGATAATAGATATTCACCCCAACTCTCACCACTACACCATATGATATACTCCTCACGTGTCACACACCAAAAAGAGATAACAATCGACAGCTCGTCTATAGATTAGGACTGCACACTCGGCACTCTCCCCCCCACCCCAATAAATCCACCTGTGTGTATTTGTGTGCTGTATGTGTAATACTGACAGAGTGGTGACATGTGTATCCCATACAGTGGTGAGCAAGACCTGACACATATGATATGTCTACAACTCTCTCCCCCTTCCATTCACTCTTATATTCACTATATCAAAATCATCCGTACCACGTCGTGTGTGTTCATGTGTGTGTGTCCACACGGAGTACATTAAATATTCCCAACTTGTTTCTTTTTACGGCACTTACCCTCAGTTACACTTATAATATTTAATAATCTATTTACTCGCCATCCAGACACACATTCTTGTCTATCTAGCGTATCATGTGTGTGTCTGTGTGTTGTTCATCAGTGTCTGTGTGTCACTCATCACTTTATTGTAGCGAGAGAGCTATTTTTTGAATAGAGAGATTTACCCATACTGTGTCCTTCTCAACCTACTAAAATATTCCAAAATTTATCAAAAATCCTTTCATTCCTCGCACCCGTGTTCCCGTCAAGTAAAACAACCCGCATACGCACTCACGCTCCACCAACCGTGTAGACTCGCTCTCTCGCTTCTGTTCTGAGTCTATTCTTCATTCTTGTGTGTGTTCTGTGTGATTAAGAGAGATTCGCTGAGACGTGTGTGTATGTGTAGTGTACAGCCCAATCCCCACCTCCCCACCACTCACTCTCCACGACCGCTCAAACCTTCCTCTGTGTCTCGCTGCACGCCCTCCTCCCTCTCCCCCTCCCCAAACCCACATCCGAGAGAGAGTATGTGTAGATAGAGAGATAGACTCCCCCTCGCGCGACCCAAGGCACTGAAGGAGGTTGATTCTGTATTATAGGTTTTGGAATCCAATAGGATGAAGGTCTTTTTCTCAACTCTGTTCGATTGCGCTCCTGATGAGCGAGTGAGAGAGCAGAAGAGGCTGGGACCTCTGCGGAGTAAAAATTCAGTTTGAGAACTGCGTAAGAAAAGCAGCGTCGTGAAATATAGGAGAAAAACTGCCACTAATCCACAAAACCTCTGAAAGCATGGCATTGTGAATGTACACATATACCCCTTTTTTCTACTAAATTTAAACAACTCATTTTTAACTCATGATGGAAAACCTTTGGAGGGGTAAAATATTTTCCTCAAAAGCGTTTATTGAAAAAATCCGTTTAAAAAAAAAAAAACCCAAATTTTAAAAATCAAAAAAAAAACCATTTTTTTGATTTTTTTAAAAAAAACATTGATTTTTACCCCATAACGGTTTTTGTCCCCTTTATTCTTTATGGAAATATTTATGGAAATGATTCAAATTTTTTTGTATTTCCCATGATTTCCATATGCCCATGTAACCAAGGGGGACAGAGGATTGTTCAAAAATTTGGCCTACGGTGGCCCAGACCCACTAGATTTTTTAATATTTACAATTTGTTTTCCAGTTTTAGACACATCAAAACAGGCATGTAAATTACTGATATGCGTGCGTAGTACAGGGAGATTTACTTGAAAGAGTCCCTAAATATTTTATTGGACCTCCTGTTAGGATAAAGCAATCTGAGCTAAAAAAAAACAAACCCAAAAAGACGTAAAATGCCTTGATTTTGGCAAAGATTGCGCACATGTGTCCTGGAGTGATCTCCGTGTTCAGCCAGACACATTTCATCACAATGCTCCATGTTTCTGAAACGTATTGGCAAGCACATCGGGGAGGAATAGCAGCAATTTCACATTTGATGTTTTCCTTCACAAATGCCTGGAACCAGTGACAGTATCTGACTTTTTTTCCAAACAATTGTTTTTGACTCCGATGACACTGACACGATGTGCAGTAATCTTTCCTTTTTGCAACCACATTTAAAAACTCTTTGACTCCTGTGTTTGGCCTCCAGGGTTTTTTGAGGCAACTGCCCGACGATATTGCAGGCATCGTTTTGCGTTTTTTTGCAGATAGATTTGCCATGAGGACGGAGCAATGATTCCAGTTTTTGTACCATCTTCTGACTCACATTCTTTGAAGTATATTATGAACACCATATTTCTTCCTAAATTTACTCTAACATCGCTTAAAGGGGATTTCTTCTCAATAAAATTGACGTGGGGAAACTTGCAAAATTTAAAAAACATTTTTACTATTTCCATAAATTTAAAAATTCTGTACATTTTTGTTTTACTCTCCTTAGTGATCCATAGTGTACAGCTTGCTAGGGGGGACATCCAGAGACGAAGCTCCTTTCCTTTTTCCACACTTGCTCAACATCACCTTTGCCACAGGCACTATTGTTTTTCCCACTCTCTGCCTATAATCACACCATTGCTGACGAGTGTTTTAACCCCAGTGCAACCTTAGTCATCTACACTTTCCTCTGTACTCCCAGTAATAGTCAAAAATGCAGAAAGTTACCAAAAGCTGTTTGTTTTTTGTTTTTTTAATCGATGCCCTCCCCCCCTTTTCAAAAAAAAGAAACGCACTGAGAAAAAAATCCATATGTTTGGTTTCGGCTGGGATTTGAAATTAGAATTATGCTGAAAGACAGAAGTGCTAACCATTCAGCTACATTGTAACTACTCATAGCTCTTGTATTTTTGGTTTCTTGACTTTACATCAACAGACTTTTATTCGACTAGAAACTCATCAGTAAGCAAACAATGGGGAAAAGCATGATGATGTCAATGCTGCAAGGTCACATGCTATGCAAGACAGACCAATTATACCTGCCTCCTTTTAAAGACACTGAAAGCTGAATAGAGGACTAGCAGCACTAACCTTTGTGGGAAAAACCCCTTTTAAAACCTTGATGCCCACATATTTCACCCGAAGACACCTGCACAATCTGAATCACCACCTAGAGAAGTCAATGACTGATTTGAAGAGGGGCAGAGATATTTTACCCAGAAATCACAAACATCATGATGGCAGTCCGAATCCTACCTCATTGCTCCAACGTGGCGGCATCCTGGCTTGTTCGAAGCTTCATAATCTCAGGAGCATATTGCATGGTGTCACTTCTTCCCACCGTAGAAAGCCAGTGAGAGCCGGCTGTCAACGCTTTAGAATTAGGGGCTTGGGGGCGTGACCGGAAGCCGAGGAGCATGGACGCCTAGAAGAGGAGCTCCGAGAAGACGGCCGCTAAACTCCGCTTTTGCCCGCTTATCAAGTGCCCTAAATGGGTAAGAGGAGAGCCCACCTGCTCCAGAAGACACCTAGAAGGCTCACGTCTCGCCCGGCTACCGCAACTTCGCTGGACGCCTTCCTGTCCAGGGCCCAGCAGCCTCTCCCGCTCTCTGCCGCGGCATCACCCTTGCTACGGAGTTTCCCCGAGACTACAGGAGATGCATTACAATGCCAAGGGCTCCTTTAAGTTTACGAAGCATCTGTACCCCTTGACTTACAATGCTTTTAGTCCGACTAAAAAGGCAGGGGTGGCCATTCTGATCTCGAAGTCGTGCCCTATACGGGTCCATTCCTTGCTTATTGACCCTGCTAGCCGCTATGTTATCTTACAGGCAACGCTCTACAGTCGATCCCTTTCATTATGTAATGTATATGCACCTAACACGGGCCCAGATAAAAAATTTCCCAAAAAAAGGTTTTGCCTAAACTAGCTGGGCTACCCCGTCTTCCTGGTCTTAGGTAGGACTTTAACCTGGATTTCTCGGATAGTATGACCGATCCGCCCCTGGGAGGAAAACCCAGGGACGTACCCAATCTGAGTTGTCCACTGCTTTCAGGAAATTGGTCAGAGCCCCGGCTGGTTTGATCTATGGTACAATAACCATCCCAGAGAGAGAGAGTACATGTTCTACTCACACCCACACAAAACTCACTCCAGGCTCGATTACTTTTTTGGTTACATCCCCCCTCCACGTGGGGTCTAGATAGAGCCCAAACTCTTTGGTCGGACACGCCCCATCTGGTACCTTTTCTCTCCACCCCCACCTTCGGTCATGTCATTGGAGGCTAAGAATTTTGATTAAAAAAACCAGTC
>JAODAL010025197.1:0-59107 GCA_025379985.1 Phyllomedusa bahiana
GGGGCCCGGGGGAGGGGCGGGGTTTTTGGCCGGGGGTTTTTGCCCCTATGAAAATTAATAGGGGCACCCGGCACACAGACCCACTCCTGTCAAGAAATGAAGGAGAGTTCTTCGCCGCGCGGGTTTGGCCGGGCCCCGGATCCGTGGGCAAACACGCGAGTGTGAATATTAACGCGGTTTCCCATAGGAAACCATGTTAATAAACTAGCCGCGGTTATGGCCGTGGAAACCGCGTCGGAACCCGCGGCCATAACCGCGGCCAAATCCGTCGTGTGAACAGGGCCTTAGGCCTCGTTCACACGGCTTATTTGGGCGCGGATTTGAGCCAAAAAGCGCGCCCGATTTGCACTGCAAGTACGCTCAAATCGTCCCAGTAACTACGGTAATCCACAGTTCTCACAGATTCGCCGAGCAGGGAGAGGAGATGGAATCCATAGTTCTCTATGAGAACTGTGGATTACCGTAATGACAGGGACGGATTTCAGCCGAGCCCTTAGGGTATGTTCACACGTTGTACTGCGGCGCGTACAGTACGTGCCACAGTACATCGTGTCTTTCGGGAGCTCGCGCTGATCAGCGCGTACTCCCGAGGTGCAGGAGGGCTGGCAGCGTATTCGCCGCAAGTAATTGACATATCAGTTATCTCCCCGCGCGTACAATACGATTGCATTGTACGAGCGGGGGGACGGTTGTAACCCCATACTTTCTTCTAAAAAGAACTGTGGATTTACCGTAATTTCAGCGCACATCTCGCCCGTATTAGAGCGCAAGTACGCGGCGAAATGCGCGCCGAGATTATCCCGTGTGAACATAGCCTTAGGGCACGTTCACACGGCAAAATTGCGAGGTGCATTTCTCGGCGTATTTGCGCTTCAATACGCGACATGCGCGCTGAAATTGCGGTAATTCATAGCTCTCATACATAGCTATGAATTACGTCCGTCTCCACCGGCGTACAATACGATCGTATTGTACGCCGGGGAGAGACATGATAGGTCACTTCATACGCGCCGCTGATAATGAAAGTGAATGGGGCCACCCTCCCATTCTTGGAAGTACATGCTGAACAACACATACTTCTAAAACACACGGCGTGTTGCAGCAACAATACGCTGTGTGAACGTAGCCTTATACAGATTACTTGTAATTGAAATTACCTGGGCCAAATCAGGAGGAGTGCTGTTTTAAAGGGGTTTTGCCACTAATTAAAATTGATGTGGGAAGTTTGTAAAGTAAATAACAAACATTTTCCCCCATTTATCCCTTATTAAAATTCTGCACCGTTTTTTTGTTTTAGCTGCTCCTTTAGTGATCCAGCTGCTCCTTTAGTTTTTTGTTTACAGCTGGTCTCCAGGGGATACGACCAGGGCTGAGAGCTCCTCATTCCTGGCCAGACATGCTCAGACATCACCTCTCCTCTCAGGCAGCTACTGAGTGTTCAAACCCCCGGGTGCTGTCACTCTACTCCCGTCCTCTGTGCTCCTTAGTAATTAGTCAAACAGTGCAAATAAATAAAAAAGAAACCTCAATCAGGTAAGTTCATTGACAAAGAGTAAAAAAATCCACAGGTTTAGTTCTTGCAGGGATTTGAACCGAGGACCCTTGTGTCTGGAGGCAAAAAATGTTACCTCTGAGCTACAATGTAGCTGCTTACAGTTCTACACATAAACAGAGCTTTCTTTCACTACTGGGTCACATGATGTGCAATTCAAACAAATCACACACGCCCCCTTCTGAGCACACAGAGCTGAAGAGCTGGATGCAGGAGGTGTGAAATGAGATTGTGGCAAAACCCCTTTAAGGCAAAAAAAGAGGGGAAAGACTATTGTCCCTTACCCACATCTGAAGAAAAAAAAAAGGCATGAACCGCACATCCACTTACTATACGTTGACCTCCTGCTTGTCTATACTAAGAACCTCCTGTTCATTTTTGTAAATTTGTGCAGAGAAGCAGTAGATCACTAGGCGGCCATGTTACTTACAAATTGGTGTTTTGCCCTGGATGCTAAAGGGGTTGTCTCACTACAGAGATTGCTTTTTATGTGAAAGGAGTCTTCTCATTTCAAATATCATAGTTCAAAAGGACGGGACCAAAAATCTAAGGAGAGAGAGAGGTAGGGAGAGAGAGAGGGAGAGAGAGAGGGAGAAAGAGATATGCACTGACAGAACGCAGTTTTATATGAGACATAAGCGTGTGGGGTTTGATCTTTTCACTTATAGCAATCAGAGGTTCTGCACCAGAGAGATCTTGTGTAGTCCCATGTCAACACAAGCAGATTATTTATTATTATTATTATTATTTATTTTAAGATAAAGTGTTTAGTTTTGTTCTGCAGATATGTAGAGGTCAGAGGTGTAATAATCTGCAGGATATATCACTGTGTGTGAGAGAGAAAAAAAATCACCCATCTTTCCCAGAATCCTGAATGTCAAATGCCCATTCCAGTTACAAAGTATGTTGAGAGAGTTAGAAATGTAGATATACACTATTGAGTTACACTTAGCTTTTCACTTCCACTGATTCCTTAGTCTCCGACAGCTGAGAACCTCTCCCTTCCTCCAGCTCACACAGAATGAATTCTCATGTGCAAACACGCCCCTCCATTTCAGAAGCTCTGCTTGGCAAAAGGTTGCCCAATGCTGGAACGAGACAACCCCTTTAAAGAGCTTGCAAAAACAAGTCAATTTGCAATATATGCGTCCTACCTATTCCTAGATATCCCCTCTTGTATGGGCTGCATCAGCTCCTCAGGTCGCTGTAGCTACAGACCTGTTCTATCTCTCATGATAGGCTGCCAGCACTGGTTGCTATAGCTACAGACCGGTTTGATCTCTCCTGATAGGCTGCCAGCAACTGGCTATAGACGCCTTTTTCTTCCTGATAGCTCAGCACCGTCGTAACTACAGACCTGTTTGATCTCTCCTGATAGGCTGCCAGCACTGGTTGCTATAGCTACAGACCTGGCTTCTACGGCATCCTAGTAGCAGCCAGTAAACACGCCCCTGAATTCAAAATGAAAGCAAGAAAACAGGACTGAGGTGAGATGAATTAATGTAGTGAGACAACCCCTTTAACTCAGAATAAGCAGAAATTGTAATGTAGTATAGGTGGCACTGATGAGAACCCAATAGATGTGTACTGTTATAGCATGCGGTTTTGTATTTTTTTGTTTTAATCTGTTTTTGGGGTTTGACGCACATTCTATGGGTCTCCAGTATTTTGTACTGTATTTCCCAAAGGTCATTTGAAGGTCGACAACCAATTTTTTGATCCTGGCAATTTATATAAGCTACGAAGGTTATAGCCTTAAAGGGTAGCTCCATCCATAAATAAATATTTTATGTATCCTGTAATAGACATTGGTCTACTGGCAGGGTTGGAGATATTTGATCTTCTCTCTTATGCTCACGACACCACAAAATTCCACTCTGTTGTCCCAAAAGCCAAGTTCTGACCTATTTTAATAAATTCTGGTGTTCCCTGTGAAATAATTCCGGAGCCTCTTCTCTTATATCTCTGTGTTGTGCTGTTCCTCTGTTATTCCTCCTGGAAATGTATCACCGCATCTGTCAGATGGGTGTTACCAGTCCATTAGTTTTAGGCCTCGTTCACACGGCTTATTTGGGCGCTGATTGGAGCCGTACTGCGCGCCATATTTGCGCTGCAGTACGGCTGGAATCCGTCCCAGTCATTACGGTAATCGATTGCGTCGCTCCTCCCCGCTCGGCGAATCCGCCGCGGGGGGGAGAAAGTGACATGCACATTATGTACGGCGCGTACGCGCCGTAGATAATGACAGTCTATGGGGCCGGCGAGATGCCGGCCCCCCGCCCCGCTGCACGCGTAATTGCGGGGCGAAATCCGTCCCCGCAATTACGCCAGCAATAAGCCGTGTGAACGAGGCCTTAGAGAGGTGTGTCCCTGAACACTGACTGTCAGCACTGATTGGACAATGTCAGACTGTGCAGGGACACGAGACTTATTGGTAACACCCGGCTGATTCATTGGTAACAAATTTCTCGGTGGAATAACAGAGGAACCACACAAGCTAGAGACTTAAAGGGGTTGTCTCACTACATTGATTCATCTTACCTCAGTCCTGTTTTCTTGGTTTCATTTTGAATTCAGGGGCGTGTTTACTGGCTTCCAATAGGCTGCAGTAGAAGCCAGGTTTGTAGCTATAGCAACCAGTGCTGGCAGCCTATCAGGAGAGATCAAACAGGTCTGTAGCTATAGCAACCAGTGCTGGCAGCCTATCAGGAGAGATGGAACAGGTCTGTAGCTATAGCAACCAGTGCTGGCAGCCTATCAGGAGAGATTGAACAGGTCTGTAGCTATAGCAACCAGTGCTGGAGCCTTAGAGAGATAACAGGTCTGTAGCTATAGCAACCAGTGCCGTCATCCTATCATGAGAGATGGAACAGGTCTGTAGCTAAAGTAACCAGTGCTGGCAGCCTATCAGGAGAGATCAAACAGGTCTGAAGCTATAGCAACCAGTGCTGGCAGCCTATCAGGATAGATCAAACAGGTCTGTGGCTATAGCGACCAGCGCTGGCAGCCTATCAGGATAGATCAAACAGGTCTGTAGCTATAGCAACTAGCGCTGGCAGCCTATCAGGCTAGATCAAACAGGTCTGTAGCTATAGCAACCAGTGCTGGCAGCCTATCAGGATAGATCAAACAGGTCTGTAGCTATAGTGACTTGAGGAGCTGTTGCAGCCCATACAAGAGGAGATATCTAGGAATAGGTAGGACACTGTTAATGGACACATATTACAAAGTGACTTGTTTTTGCAAGATCTTTAACACATCCATGCCAACTCTCCCGCTTTTGGCGGGGGGGGGGGGGTACCGCTAATTGAGGTCCCCCCCCGCCCTCCCGGCAGAGTTGGCATTCCTCCCGCCGCCAACAGGCAGCGGGGGTTCTTTAAATGACCGCGGGGACAGAGTAGCGCTGGTGCACTACTCTGGCGCTGCCAGGCTGCTGCTACAGGCGGGGGAAGCGGCCGCAGCGGCTGCTCACCCGCCCGGAGTCTCGCTGTGCAGGGAGGAGGCAGGAGGGATCGCTCCCTACTCCCCCTGTATGTACAGCGCCGGCCGGTGCGCGCCGTACATACAGGTCAGCGGCGCAGGGGGAGTGACGCGCCTCTGCACTCACCTCCCGTGCGTCGCTGAGATCGGAGATGTCCGGAGCTGCAGGAGCCTGGTGAGGTAAGTGGATTTTATTATTTTATTTTTATTAGCTACATGGGGGGCTCTACCTGGCTACTAAAGGGGCAACTACCTACCTGGCTACTAAAGGGGGCAACTACCTACCTGGCTTCTAAAGGAGGCAACTACCTACTGGCATAAGGGGGCTACTGGCTTCTAAAGGGGGCAACTACACTGGCTTCTAAAGGGGGCAACTACCTACCTGGCTACTAAAGGGGGCACTACCTGGCTTCTAAAGGGGGCAACTACCTACCTGGCTTCTAAAAGGGGCAACTACCTACCTGGCTACTAAAGGGGACACTACCTGGCTTCTAAAGGGGGCAACTAACTACCTGGCTTCTAAAAGGGGCAACTACCTACCTGGCTTCTAAAGGGGGCAACTACCTACCTGGCTACTAAAGGGGGCAACTACCTACCTGGCTACTAAAGGGGGCAACTACCTACCTGGCTACATAAAGGGGGCTACTACTACCTGGCTACTAAAGGGGGCAACTACGTACCTGGCTTCAAAATGGGGCAACTACGTACCTGGCTTCTAAAGGGGGCAACTACGTACCTGGCTTCTAAAGGGGGCAACTACCTACCTGGCTACTAAAGGGGGCAACTACCTGACTACTAAAGGGGGCAACTACCTGGCTTCTAAAGGGGGCAACTACCTGGCTTCTAAAGGGGGCAACTACCTGACTACAAAGGGGGCAACTACCTGGGTACAAGGGGGCAACTACCTGCCTGTAAGGGGCACTACCTGGTTATGGGGGGGCTACTACCTGGCTATAAGGGCATCTACCTGGCTTTCTTCCAAAGCCATTATGCAGTTAGGCGGAGTGGGGTGTGGCTTTTTGAAGGGGCGTGTCACACCAACAAGATGGGCGTGCCGCCCTCTTTAATCTCCTGCTTTTCCATTTTCAAAAGTTGGCAACTATGCTTTAACATAAAAAGCAGCAATCCTTGTAGTGAGACAACCCCTTTAAGAAAAGGCGCTCGAGAATAGTTTTTTCACAGGGATTTACTAAAAACAGACCTGTCAGGAAAGGAAAAGATCCTCTTTAAATGGGGTTGTCCGTTCTATAATCCTTGAGTAACGAAAAGTTTTGCAATTTCCTGACATATAGTAGTTTGTGTTTCAAACCCGCATTATCTCTGCTTGCTGTCAGTAAACGGAAACTTCCTTTATTATATCCACAGCCTGTACAGACTTAAAGGGGTTTTCCTGTCCGAGTGTTTCACAGAGCCTGCTCTTCAGTGACAGCTTTAGACTTTGTCCACACAGCACGGTATTGTCGTCGGATTTTCGGCGCATTCAGTATCTAGCATCCACCAAACATCCGACGGTACACAGTGCTGCATAGACAGCAATAAAAATACCCGTCCTGTGGTCTACACAGCACAGATTATCTATGATCGGTTTTGGAATCTGACGGATTCCGGCAGATTTTAAAACATGTTGCATATTTCGTGGGATTCCCGTACATTCAGTGTAGGGGCCGACGGCAATTCTGAAAATTGCAGTTTTTAGCACAAATCAGCGTCGAAAAACGAGGTCCAACAATGTTAAAATTCCGCCAGATTTTGGACACCATTTTAACAGTGCTGTGTAGACATAACCTTAGGCTCCTACAGGCTGTAGGCAGTTCTGACTGACTAAGATTTCAGCTCTACTGTTCCTAGCTGAGCCTCTTAAAGGGACATTGGTGATAAAAGGGTGTAAACTACAGAGGTTAATAATTGTCAGTAAGAAAGATAAACAAGCTCCTGTGCTGCTGATATGACGCAGCCAGGAGTGATGTCACCATCCTGGCCGCTGCGAGAGCAGAGAGAGGTGTTTGGTAACCTAGGGAAGCTTGTGTACATAAGCAGGAGAAAAGAACTGTTCTAACGCCGAAAGGAAGCAAAATCAGAAAAGCGATGTATTTGGTAGTAATCTTTTTGACCTTGCCTACATGTTTAAAGTCAATTAGTGTAGTGAGAATACCCCTTTAATAGTTCTCACAATTGAATCCAGTCCAGATAATCCTTTGGAAGCTAAGCACATAGGGACAAATCTATCTCCTGTCTTGATGGTTTGCTACAATGTATCAGTGAAGGTAAAATGTATAAGCCTGGAGTTCAGACTATTTAAAGAGGCTGTCTTACCATGCTGTTTTACAGAGCCACAGGCAGCTTCAGAATCTCACTTCCTGATTAGGCTGTGGGTAGTTCTACAGCAGTGATTGGCATATTAGCTCTTAGTTGCTCCTGTTACAGTGACATGTATGTCGGAGGTCTGTGAACTGTAGTGTACAAGGCTACAAAGTTTTAAAGGGGTTGTCTCACTCCATTGATTCATCTCACCTCAGTCCTGTTTTCTTGGTTTCATTTTGAATTCAGGGGCGTGTTTACTGGCTTCTACTAGGCTGCAATAGAAGCCAGGTCTGTAGCTATAGCGACCAGCACTGGCAGCCTATCAGGAGAGATGGAACAGGTCTGTAGCTATAGCAACCAGTGCTGGCAGCCTATAAGGAGAGATGGAACAGGTCTGTAGCTATAGCAACCAGTGCTGGCAGCCTATCAGGATAGATGGAACAGGTCTGTAGCTATAGCAACCAGTGCTGGCAGCCTATCATGAGAGACTGAACAGGTCTGTAGCTATAGCAACCAGTGCTGGCAGCCTATCAAGAGAGATAGAACAAGTCTGTAGCTGATGCAGCCCATACAAGAGGGGATATCTAGAAATAGGTAGGACACCTATCACACTTTGATGGCATATCCTATCGATATGCCCTCAAAGTGTGAGATGGGAACACCCGTTTAAAGGGGTTGTCCAATTTATTTCAAAATGAAATATGAAGCTACTGCTGCCCAATAAAAAAAAAAAAAAAAAACTATACTCGCCTTCCTCCTCACCTCTGTTCCAGCGCGGGCTTTACGTCATACATGCCAACTCTCCCGTTTTTGGCGGGGGGGTCCCGCTATTTGGGGTCCCTCCCGCCCTCCCGGGGGATTTGGGCATTCCTCCCCGCCGCTGCAGGCGGCGGGGGTCCTTTTAAATTACCGCGGCGCAAGAGTAGCGCTGGTGCGCTACCTCTGGCGCCGCCGGGCCGCTCCTACGGCGGGTGAAGCGGCCGCAGCGGCCGCTCACCCGCCCGCGGTCCTACGGTGCGGGGAGGAGCAGGAGGATCGCTCCCTCCTCCCTCCTCCCCTGTATGTACGGCGCCGGTGTGTTGCCCCGGGACATACGGGTAAAGCGGCGCAGGGGAAGTGAGGGCCGGGCGCAGGGGAGTAAACGCGCGGCTGCTCTCACTTCCCCCTGCGCCGCTGGGGAAAGATTGTCTGGGAGCTGGCCGCGGCTGCAGGAGCCTGGTAAGGTAAGTGGATTTTATTATTTTTATTTTTATAGCTTTAGGGGGCTCCTTTCCTGGCTAACCAAGAGAGGGCAACTACCTGGCAACAAAGGCATCCCTGGAACAAAGGGGGCACTACCGCCTGGCAACCCCAAAAATGGGGCACTACCTGGCAAAAGGGGGGCACTACCAGGCAAAAGAGGGGGCACTACATGGCTAACAATGGGGGCAAATACCTGGCTCACAGGAAGGGGGCACTACCTGGTACAGATGGGGCATCCGCTAAAAATGGGGGGACTACCCCTGGCCCAACAGATGGGGGCACACCTGCTAACAATGGGGCACTACCGGGAACAGAGGGGGGCATCTACCTGGCAAACAAGGGGGCATACCTGGCAAACAATGGGGGCACTACCTGGCTAACAGATGGGGCACTACCTGGCTAACATGGGGGCACAACTGGGAAACAAAGGGGGCACCACCCGGCAACCAATGGGGGCACTACCTGGCTAACAGATGGGGGCACTACCTGGATAACAATGGGTGCACCTACCTGTCTAACAATGGGGGCACCTATCTGGCTAACAATGGGGGCATCTACCTGGCTACAAATTTGGCTCTACCTGGCTACAGAGGGGGCATCTACTTGGCTACAAGGGGGCATCTACCGGCCTGTAAGGGGCACTACCTGGTTATGGGGGGCTACTACCTGGCTATAAGGGCATCTACCTGGCTTTCTTCCAAAGCCGTTATGCAGTTAGGTGGAGTGGGTGTGGCTTTTTTGAAGGGGCGTGGCATACCGACAAGATGGGCGTGTCCATGCAAATTTTTGCCGTGTGATCTCCTGCTTTTTCATTTTCAAAAGTTGGCAACTATGCTCTACGTGTTCCTCTGTTTTACTTCCTGTCTTCTGAAAATTCACCGCTGCTGCTGCTGAATGGCTGCAGTGGTCACAGGTCTCTGTTTAGATTATCGTTTGGAAGTGAACAGCCAATCAATACCTATAGCGGTGACATCCTGTTTGGAAAAAGACAGGAAGTAAACAGAAGACAGGGGTGGGTATATTCCTCAAGTTGCTTCCCGAGTCTTCATTCATCTTAATGTGATGTTTTCTGTAGAATTTGTGCTTTCCAGTGTTGCCTTCCTTCTCTGAAGCTGAGCAGCAGCATTTCCTTTTTGAGAGCCGTTTCGTCTTGTCCTATAAAACCAAAAAATTCCTGAATCCTTTGCTGCGCTTTATCTATTTTCCTCCACCCCATCCTCTCATGGCACGCCATCTCTCCTACCTTATCTTGAAAGCCTTGGGGTACATTCACACGCCGCAATTTCGTGGAAATACGCCCCCACAAACATGGTAAAAAGAATGTTACTAGTAAAATCACCGTCGGTGTTCAGAGCTCCAAGAAATGGAAAGGTATATGAGGCTGCCTCGCATGGAAAGTCCCGCGGGCCCAAGTGTGTATTTTTCAACGCGCTAATGGGATATAATTTGTTTCCTGTAATACTGCAATATGTTGTGTGAACGTACCCTTAAGGCTATGTTCACATGGCATAATTGCGGGGCGGGGGGACGCGCCCGCGGCCCCCATAGAGTTCATAAGTGCAGGCGATTTCCCGCTAGAAATTGACATGTATTATTCCCCCCGCGGGTGTATAGGGAAAGTGGATTCCGTAAAATGGGTTGTTCTCGCCCCCTTTTTTGAGCGCGACCCCCCAAATAAGGGTTGAAATACGTCCCAATTTAAGGGTTTGTGAACATGCCTAAGGGTATGTTCAATGGTTATTTGGCGGCTTTTTTCGCACGCCCCAAATTCGGTAATTCTAGCTTAATAGAGAATTGTATTCGGTACGTCCCACCGCGTTAAAATGGATCGGGGGGAGAATTGACTGTCAATTTTCGCGGGATAGCGCGGAAAAGAACGTTGATGCTATGTGGCAGACCGGCTGGACCCCTGTGCTTTGGAATTATGTGCTTTTTTAGCGCTTTTTTAAAAAACACCCGGTTAGTATGCCCCAAAAATACACTGTGTGAACATCCCTAAAAGGGGGACGAAAGGGTTTTGGCTTCTGAGTTTCCCTAAAAATAGCCGCCCCTTTAGGGTGTTTCAAACGGTGTGTTTTTGGTGGTTTTTGTGCGGAAAGGGACAACAATTAATGCTATACTTTTTTGCACCAAAAAAAAAAACCCCCAAAAAAAAGCATTAAAAAAACCGCACCAAACCGCCCCTTGGCTATGTTCCAGGTTAACGCGGCGTAATTAGCCCGCAATTGCTTTGTGGCGGGGGCGGGGCGGAGGGGGGGGAAGGGAGGAGGGGGCGGCCCTTCGCCGGCCTTGACTTGCTCACGCGGGGGGTTTACGCGTAGAAATTTTTAAAAGTAAATTCTCTCTCCCGGGTGGATTCGCTGAGCGGGGAGGGAGACGTATCCAAATTTTTCTCTATGGAACTGGGGATTACCGTAATAAATGGGCCGTTTTCAGCCGAAAATTTGCGCACTTACCCGTAATTACGGACGAAAAGGCCTTTTAAGCCGTGTGAACTTGCCTTTGTTTCCGATTGCCCGGGTGGAACAGTTATTTCCAGGTTGTGGAGGACAAAACCCTGAGCTTCTGTCCCTCAAACAGTGATATAGAAATGCAGAGAACCCAGCAAATGTAATGGAAGTTTGCAAAGTGATAGGAGAGAGAATATTTTAAAAATATATTTTTTTTCCTGTAGACAACCCCTTTAAAGGGAAGTTCATCAAAAAAATGCTTTTGTTTAAAACAGCGGTCCTCAACTTTTTTCTACCCCGGGGCCGGGTTTTTGCCGACAATTTTCCACGGCCCAGTGGGGGGTGGTTTTTGGGGCGGGGTTATTAGGGGCGGGGGTTTTATGTTTAGAATTCACCCAAAAAAAAACCCCAATAAAGTGTACCTGTGTATTTTGGGTTATGTAGGGGTAACCCGTATTTTTAAAACTGGGACTGTTGTAGCTTTGTGGGTCCTATTTTATTAATTTTTGCTGACCCACAGGCTGATAAACAGTCTGCGTAATTTGATCAGCTCTGGGTCTGCTTTTACATGTTTTTAATATACTATGTAATTTGCTCTGTCATTTGAGTATATGCCCCTGTTTTTATTAAATATAGCCCCCCCCAGTGTTTTTGTACATAGCTGCCCCCGTTGTGATGCTAGCTGCCCCCGTAGTGATAATAGTGCCCCCCGTGTGATAGTGATACATAGCTGCCCAGTAGTGTTGTGATACATGCTGCCCCCAGTTTGGGGAAAAAATAATAGATAGCGCCCCCGTAGTGTTTCATACTGCCCCCAGTTTGTGTTTGTGAATTGCTGCCCGTAGTGTATTAGTGCCCCCAGTGTGATGTATACATGCGCCCCCAGTAGTGTAGATAGCGGCCCCCAGTAGTGATACATGCGGCCCCAGGGGAGTGATACTAGCGGCCCCCGTTGTGATACTAGCTGCCCCCGTGTGATACTGTGCCCCGTATGATACATAGTGCCCCCAGTTATAGTGATACATAGCTGCCCCCAGTATATTAGCTGCCCCAGTGTATAGTAGCGGCCCCAGTGTGATAATGGCCCCCCGTAGTGATACTTTTTGGGCCCCCTTTGTGTTAAATGCAGCCCCCCCGTAGTGATACATAGCTGCCCCAGTAGTGATAGATAGCGGCCCCCGTAGTGTACATGCAGCCCCCGGGAGTGTTTTATAGCTGCCCCCGTAGTGGATAGTGGGCCCCAGTGTGTACAAGCAGCCCCCAAAAAGGTACTTTGCTGCCCCCGTGTGTCATAGCGCCCAGTAATGATAATAGTGCCCCCGTAATGTAAATAGCTGCAAAAATAGTGTACATGTGCCCCCCGTAGTGTAGGATACTGGCCCCCCGTAATGATACATGCTGCCCCCCAAATAGGATTGTGCCCCCCCAAATAAAGTATGCTGCCCCCAGTAGTGATAGTGCCCCGTTTTGTACTAGCTTTCCCCCTAGTGTTTCAAAATGCCCCCGTAGTGATACATAGCTGCCCCGGGGTGTGGTACATAGCTGCCCCCCTGTATAGTGATTTAAAAGGGCCCCCGTGTGTAGGGTACTTTGCTACCCCCGTAGGAAATAGCTGCCCACAGTATAAGGAAATTGCTGCCCCCCGTGTAATGATATTGCTGCCCCGTGTGTGTATATAGCTGCCCCATGTAATGATTTTAGCTGCCCCAGTTTTTTTAAAGATATATAGCTGCCCCCAGTAGTAGTGATATATGCTGCCCCCCCGTAGTAGTGATATTTAGTGCCCCCCGTGTAATGATATTAGTCCCCCGTGTAGTGTTATATAGCTGCCCCCAGTAGTAGTGATATTGCTACCCCTAAAATTTTCCCAAAAACTCCGTTTTTGGCGGGGGGGTCCGCTTTTTGGGGTCCCTCCCCCCCTCCCGGGGGGTTGGCATTCCCCCCGCCCCCTGCAGGCGGCGGGGGTCCTTTAAATTTACCGCGGCGCAAGAGTAGCGTGGTGCGTATCTTTGCGCCCCCCGGAAAGCTCCTAAGGCGGGTGAAAAGGGGGCAGCGGCCCCTCACCCCCCCGGGTTCACTGTGCGGGGGGGGGGGGGGGATCGTCCCTCCCCCTCCTTCCCTGTTGTGCGGCACCCGGGGTTTTGCCCCGCAAAAAGGTCGCGGCGCAGGGTGAAGTGAAAGCGCGGCTGCGGGGGTGACGGCGGCTGCAGGGGAGGAGCGCGGCTGCTTCCCCTTCCCCCCGCGCCAATGAAGAGATGGGCAGGGCGCCGCGCTGCGGGCCTGGAAGGTAAGTGGATTTTATTTTTTTATTTTTAATTAGCTTTAGGGGGCTCTACCTGGCTAAAAACCCCCAAGAGGAAGGGCAACTACCTGGCAACAAAGGGGTCACTACCTGGCACAGAGGGGCACTACTGGCTAACAGATGGGCACTACCTGGCCTAACAGATGTGGCACTACCTGGCTAACCGATGGGGTCACTACTGCTAACAATGGGGCACTACCTGCAACATAAGGGGTACTACCTGCAACGAGAGGGGCACTAGCTGGCCAACAAAGGGGTCACTACCTCGCTAACAATGGGGCACTACCTGGCTAACAGATGGGGGCATACCTGCTAACAGAGGGGACATCTACCTGCAACAGAGGGGACATCTACCTGGCTAACAGATGGGACTCTACCTGGCTAACAATGGGACATCTACCTGGCTAACAGATGGGGGCACTACCGGCTAACAGATTGGGGCACTACCTGGCAAACAGATGGGGCACTACCTGGCAACAAGGTGACATCTACCTGGCAACCACTGGTGTCACTACCTGGCAACACTGGGGTGCACAACCGGCAAACAATGGGGGCACTACCTCTGGCTACAGATTGGGCACTACCTGGCTAACAATGGGGGCACTCCCTGGCTAACAATGGGGCACTACCTGGCTAAATAAGGGGGCAACTACCTGGCTAACTAAGGGGGACACCTACCTGGCTAACAAAGGGGGGCATCTACCTGCTAACAAATTTGTCTCTACCTGCTACAGAGGGGGCATCTACTTGGCTACAAGGGGGCACTACCGGGGCTGTAAGGGCACTACCTGGTTATGGTGGGCTACTACCTGGAGCTATAAGGGCATCTACTGCTTTCTTCCAAAGCCGTTATGCAGTTAGGTGGATTGGGTGTGGCTTTTTTTTGAAGGGGCGTGGCATACGCGACAGGTATGGGGCGTGTCCAGGGCAAATTTTTGTAATTTAGTCAAACAGTTGCAAATAAATGTAAAAAAAAAACTCAATGAGGTTCTGGTGCAATGATAAAGAGAAATAAAATCCACAGGTTTGGTTCTGCATGGAATTGAACCTAGGACCCTTGTGCCTGGATGCAAAAGCTTTACCTCTCAGCTACTCACAATGCTTGAACATAAACAGACCTTTCTTTGACTCAGAGAGGAAAGGCCTGGTGATGTCATCTGCGGGTCACATGAATATGCAATTCAAACAAAGTCACACACATCCCCTTCTGGAGCACAACAGAGCTGAAGAGCAGGGATGCAGGAGGTATTATAATTATTATTATTATTTATTTTAAAGCGCCATTGATTCCAGGGGCGCTGTACATTTCGAGGGTTACATACAATACATAAGTCAAACGAGTACAGTCGATAAGGATAATACAATTGGCACGACAGAGGGAGAGTAGGACCCCTGGCCCGCGAGGGGCTTTACAATCTACAAGGAGGGGGAACGAGACAGATGGTGGGGGCAGACCTGTTTGTGGATAGTGTAGTGACAGCCAGGTATTTGTTTGGTTATAGGCAATCCCTGAAGAAATGGGTTTTCAGTTGCTTTTTGAAGCTGGTGAAAGAGGAGAGATTCTGATGTGCTGGGCAAGTGAGTTCCAGATGTGGGGGGAAGCACTGGATAATTCCTTGGAAGATTGTTGTGTGAGGAGCTGATAAGGGAGAGCAAAGGAGAAGTCCTGTGAGGAGCGGAGATGCGTGGGGGAGATATTTGTAAATTAGGGCAGAGATGTATGGAGGGGAGAGGTTATGGAGAGCCTTGTAGTCATGGTTTATAAGCTTTGAAATGAATTCACTGTGGCAATGGAAGCCAGTGGAAGGGATTGGCAGAGGGAGAGGCAAGAGGAAAGCGAGGAGAGAGGGTTGGATAAGACGGGCAGCAGAGTTTAAGGATGGATTGGATGGGAGCGAGGGTGCTAGCTGGGAGGCCACAGAGAAGGAAGTTGCAGTAGTCAAGGCGGGAGATGACAAGGTGCATGACCAGCATTTTTTTGTATGTCATAGCCGAGGAAGTGAGCGGATGCGAGAGATTTTGTATTCAGGTGAGGCGGCAGCAGAGGTGATGTTATGGATGTGTGAGGTTTGAAGATAGAGCAGAGTCTAGATTACCCCTAGACATGCGGACTTGAGGGACCGGTTAAATGTAGAGCCGTTGACGTATTAGAGAGATCAGGGACAGGGGTAGAGTTTGGATGGTGGAATGATTGAGAGTTCCTTTTTCTCCACATTTAGTTTTAGGAGACGTGATGAGAAGAAGGAGGAAATGGAGGACGAGACAGTCAGTGAATCCGGAGAGTATGAGAAGTGACGATCTGGCCGAGATGTAGAGTGGGTATCATCAGCATACAGGCTGTAATGAAAAGCCATGTGAGGCTATGAGCGACCGAAAGGCCCAAGGGTGTGATAGAGAAGAGTAGTGGACCCAGGACTGACCCCTGGGGACACCGGACAGAGAGAGGCCTGGGGGAGGAGGTGGAGCGAGAGTGGAGAAAACGCTATGTCCCGATCAGTGAGGTACGATGAGATTCCAGGAAAGAGCCAAGTCCGTGATGCCGAGGGAGGAGAGGATTTGTAGCAGGAGGGAATGATCGACAGTGTCAATCACAGAGGACAGGTCTAAGATATGAAATGAGATCGTGGCAAAACCCCTTTAAGACAAACCACTGACAGGTGCAACATAAGAACGGTGTCTGTTTTGTATTCATAACATACTTTGTGCTGGTTTTATTCACATTTCTGCTGTTGGATGTGGATCCGAGGCCGCGCTCTGGATTATTAGCGATATCCATCTTCCACGGAAGCTGCTCCTGTCATAGAGATTAGAGGGGAGCAGGGAGCCGTGACGGCCGCTTCCACCCAACGTTAATAAGAGACACATCTTCTGCTTTCGGGTTAGATTACGTGTGACCGTATATAGACATCTCACAGGTCAGGGAGGTGCAGGGCGAGCAGGAGGTTGCACTACAGACGGTGGAGTTTTTCAGTCGCGCTTCTTGTTTTGTAAATGATATTACTCTTTGGTGAAGGGAGATTTTCTGAACATTGGAAATATTCCTACAACAATAATGTCTGACTGCAGCTAAAGGAAGTGCTGGTTAATTTTTTTACATTTTTTTTAGTTAATTGACCTCGCTATGGGCTAAACTGGCTTTACAGACTTTATTGATCTGATATGTATTTTAGACAGTTTCATATTATTTATAATTAGTGTTGAGCAAAGAGTAAAAACTTCCAGTTCAATTAGAACCTCGAACTTTTGTGAGTTCTGTTTGAACCTCATGGGGGGTTTTTGCCTTCCTCTGGATCCATACACTTAGCAACAATATGCCTGAACTGGATGGACGGCTGTCTTTTTCCGGCCTGACAAACTATGTAACTATGTAAGTTCTATTCGAACTGGATCCCCATTAAAGTCAATGGGAGAAGATGTTCTGGGTAATTTTTATACCTATACAGGTGAGGAAAAGCTGGAATTACCATCCACAACAGTGAACTGATAACGTGGAAACAGCTTATAAGAAATTGTTGGCTCTAAAGCTAATGGTTCACACAGCTTAACTGCGGGGCCGTAATTTCGGGCGGGGCGGGAGCGTGGGAGTGGAGCGTGGGGCCGGGCACCTTGCCGGCCTAGACAATGAAAAAACATTACTCAGCGCCGCCGTATACGCCGCTAGAAATAATAATAATCTTTATTTATATAGCGCCAACATATTCCGCAGCACTTTACAATTTGGAAAGTGACATGTCAATTATCTCCCCGCCCGGCGGCTTCTGCCGTGCCGGTGAATAGTAGACTGTAATCCATATTTCTCTATGAGAACTGTGAATTACCGTAATGAAATGTGGCCGTTTTCGGCCCGTATTGCGCACCTTCAGCGCATAATTACGGACCGAAATACGGCCCATTTTAAGCAGCGTGAACCTAGCCTAAGAGTCACAGAAAAAAATTGTGAGGCTGAAATCCTTTATTCCTTTCAATGGCGAACTGAAAACATGAGGACAACTTTGCACAGGGGCTAGCTACAGGAGGTGCACGGTAGGCAGGCTGCTACTGGGCCCTGCTTCCTGAGGGGGCACAAAAAGCCCCTTTGACACATAGAAGATTTGGAGACAATGTGGTTATACACATTACTGGAACCCTCAAAACTGCAAAACAGAACGTTTGGGCACGGAGGTGAATTTAGCAAATCCAAGCACTCAGTATAATATATAATCCTTTATAAGAGAGTTAGGCATTAATGTAGGCCTGCAAATGTCACCAGATAACAGCTTCTGGGAGTGTGAAAGATGCAGCCGGCAATACCAAACTCCCTAACTATTGCTGTCTATGGAGATGAAATGCTATCTAACTAAGAGCATCTGTACATACAGAGAGTGAGCTGAAAATGGTCGTTTTTTTTTTATTTCACAAATGCAATACACCGAAATATATATAACATGGTCATGTGATTTTCAGCAGCCAATGAAGAGCCCTATACCTTTAGCGATGGACGTTTTTGACACTTATCTGTGCTCTACACTGATTGGATGGCCACCAAAAGTACAGAAAGGTTATTGGATGGCCGCCAACAGTGCAGAAAGCCGCTGAAAATGAAAATGAAAATGGCGTGTCGAACTAGAACTTTACTCGAATGAACAGTAAAAAGTTCGTTTCCCAGTTCTGACAAATTCCAGAAAGTTCTACAGAACGTAACGTTTTCCATAGAACATGTTTCGATTAACGAGTTTATAATGTTATCTATGTTGCCTTAAAGGGGGTGTCTCACTACAAAGATTAGCTTTCAACTTGGAGGTAACTTTTTTTGTTGCTTGAGGAGATAAGAGAGATTTTATCGGCTCTGAGTGCACACAGGTTGGAATCTGAGAAATGGGAGTAATGTCACCGCAGGTCGGACTGCTGGCAGCTTGAGAACAGAGTGTGTTGTTTCTAACAAACAAAGGAGATTACTTGTTTACTTTGAGCTCTGAAGCTCTCTGCACTATAGATAAGCTCATGCTCTCATGCCAGTGCAATTAGAAGAGCTGTGAATATGGAGCTAATCGCTGCTATAGAACCACCCGCAGCCTGACCAGGAAGAGACAGGAAGCATTAATCTAAAACTGCTTGTGGCTGTGAAACAGCATGTTGAGACAACCCCTTTAAATAATGACATTCCATTCAGACCATCATCCCTTCCTACTACAGTTGGAGGGAAGCTACAGTATAACTACTGGGCATGTGCACTGGTCAGCAGGCTCCTTTAATGTAGTCGCGTGCCATCCTCTCCTACTATACAAAGTAGTGCGACACTGCATACGGGAAGGGTGGTGGGCGACTACACTATAGAAGCGACAGCCGATGTTTCTATTCAGTAGCCGCCCTCAGCCCTCCCCAAACTAAACATTACATTACATAAAGTAGTGTGACAGTGTTTTCGGGAAGGGTGGTGGGCGGCTTCAGAATAGATGGACCGGCCCCCTGATTAGCGCGCATGCACAGCAGATAATTCTTTATTGGGCATGCACGCTAGTCAGCAGGCTGGACGGCGCTTCTGTAGTGTAGCCGCCGACTGACTGTAGTAGGACATAGAAATACTACAAATAATGTGAAAACACAAAGGGCGACATGTATGAACGGGCTTTACGCCTGTTTTCTGGCGTACACTGCGCCTCCCAGCCCGAATCCTGCTGTCGGGACGCAGCGTTTCGCCCCTTTTCGGCTGCGGTCCGCATGAAGGTGCGGGCAGAAGGGCGGGGCAGTGGGCGCGTGGTGCACGGTGTAGGCGTTCCCGGGGCGGGGACGTCGGCGCGCTCGTATAGTCCGAGGCATGTACCATCGCGGCTCTCCAATCGCGGCGCTCCGGCAGTTCCGACAAGCAGACCAGCTTTTTTTTGGCTAAAATCCTCCGGCGGAGGCTAAGGAAGCAGGATCAAAACATGCGAGGAAGCGGATCGAAGATCGCGATCAGAAGTCCTCGGCGCTCCGCTCCGACAAGCATACGTTGGTCGAAATGCTCCAGCGGAGGCGAAGTGAAAGCAGAACTGAACATGCCGAGGAAGCCAATCGAAGATCTCCGACAGAAGTCCTCTCGGCTGCTCCGCGTCCGTGCAGCAGGAGTATGATTCCGAAAAAATCGCCTTTATAAAGGCGGAAAACAGTGTCAGAAAAGTAACTTGCACGTACAAAATACAATAATAAAAAAACATCACTTTTTTCCAAACTCTAGAACGGCGCCAATATCAACAAATATGGATATTGCCGGGAAAGACAAGTAATTCAAAATCTGAAAACCTATTCTCATTGGTCGGCAGAAACAGGCCAATCAGAATCGTGAGCGACAGTGAACCATTAAAAGCAATGGGAAGAATTGAACCAAAATCAAAATCCACCCGGCGGATAACTCAAAATACAGTAAAAAGACAGAAAAGAAGCTGATTGGCTGAGCTATTGGGGTCTGGCTAGCTCAGCCAATCAGAGCGCGAGCTACTATTCCCCATTATACACTATGGATAGATGAGCTCACTCAAATTCTCGGCACTCAGCCCGCGCGGCATGAAGTATTAATCAACAAATTATTTTTATACAGTGTAAAACATTCTCAGATAAAGACCAGAACACGGCGTAACATAGGGAATTGCCATAGAGAGAATTGCCGGGAAATACAGTAATTCAAATTTGTACAGCTATTCACCTTGGTAGCCATACAACCAGCCAATCAGATAGGAGTGAAAATGTCCCATTAGATCCTATGTAGGAGAATTTGACCTATCAGAATAGGAGCTGACAGTGGCCCCTTCTATCCAATGGAGAAAAGTTGACCAAATCATATTCAAAGGCGTGAACAGTTTCAAAATACAGTAAAAAGGCAGAAACGAGACTGATTTTGGTTGAAGCAGCGGGGGATCGTCCACTTAGCCAATCAGAGCGCAAGTTACTTTCTCATAGAGTTCTATGAAATCGAAAATTAAAAAGGCGCCGTAATTTGGACCAATGGGGAGAGCGAGTGACGCTCCTATGGTTTTTCTAATCAATCTGGTATAAAAGTGTACATGGCTGAAATCTAAATGTATAACACTACAGAAGTTGTGCCGATGTGTATATACAACGAATACTAATAAGTGGTTAACGAAAAAAAAAAATTGAAATCAGAGAAAAATCAATTCTTATTTTTTATTTTCGTTGCACCCATACTATTGATCCTTGGCTAACGAAAATAAAGAAATAAGCATGATTTCTTGATTTCAATTTTTTTTTTCGTTAACCACAATTAGTAATCGTTGTAATATACACATCGGCACAACCTTCTGGTAGTGTTATAATTTGATTTTCAGCATGTACAGCTTTTATGACCAGATTTCTTAGAAAACCCATAGGCACGCGTCACTCCGTCTCTCATCCATTGGTCTCAAAATTACGGCGCCTCATGATAAATTTTCGATTCCCCATAGAACTCTAAAAGAGACAGCAGCTCCGCGCTCTGGATTTGGCTAAGCTGGACGAGCCCTGCTGCTTCAACCAATCATCTAGTTTCTCTGCTTTTTTATATTTTACTGTTAATGTGACCTGTCCCCGCCGTTGGATTCTGATTGGTGAAAACTTCCCCATAGGCTAGAATTGACTTTGTCGCCTATTCTGATTGGTCTAAACTACGCCGGAAACCTATAATGGGACTTTGTTCGCCTCCTATTCTGATTGGCTGATATAGCCAAGCCCCCTTTAATCTCAGCCAATCACAGTTTTTTTATTTATAAAACATTTTGTACTGTATTTTTAAACAGTCCCCCGCGCCCCCGCCGTTGATTCTGAATTGGTCAAATCCTGCCCCATGTAGGTTTTAATAGTCACATGTCAGCTCCTATTCTGATTGGCCGGTTTCTGGCGACCATGAGAAATAGGTTTCAGAATTGTGAAATACTGTTATTTCCCGGCCATTTCCAATATCCTAATTCCTGACTTGAGATAATGGAAAGTGATTTTTGTTTTATGTAATTTTATTTTTAATGTTTCAGCTCTTTTCTGAGAATGTAGAACGCCTTTTATAAAGCGATTTTTGGATTTAACTCCTCTACCGACATGTGGAATGATTTCTCTCCGCCGCTCCAGCCTGTGCTCCGCATCGAACAGAATTTGGCGGCAGTCCCGACGGGGCGCCTAAGTTCCCGCGACTGCGCCCCCACAACACTGGCGAGCGCGGCGGACTTTTTTCCTCCGCATGTATGAGGGCACCTTCCTCGTACGTGGCGAAAAAAATCTTCGGCGCAAGCGCCCACAGCGCCCATGTCCCCCGCACTTGGAGCCCCCAACGCACTGCGAGGCGCGGCGTACTTTCACCCCATGTATTATCGTCGCACTACCTCCGGCGGACAATCTCAGACGCAGCGCCGAACTTCGCCTCATTCCGCACTTCGCCGACACGCTGGAGAGGCGGCGGCGACTATACATGATATGTATGAGCGCTGCCCGTCCCGACATAGAATCATCACAGATCCGCCGGGGAAACTGGCGAAAACGGCGCCTCGACCCGGCGAGCTTCATACATGTGGCCCAAAGTCTATTTCGGCCATAGTGCGCTTAAAGGGGTTTTGCAATGAAGTAAAATCCCCCCTGAGGCTGGCTCGTAGCTCGTTACAAACCGGCCTCAGAGAATGGGGACATGGCTGCGCTTGCGCTGTTCTACAGTATTTCATGAAAGTCAGTACACCCTTCACATTCTTGTAAATATTGTATTATATCTTTTCATGGAAAAGCACCTGAAGATCTGCACTGGATACTATTGTAAAGTAGTCAGTGTACAAGCGTTTGTATAACAGGTCAATTTGGTGCCTGCTCAAAATAACTCAAACAGTACATAATGTACACCCCTAAGTGACAATGGACAAATTGTGCCCAGTATTTTGTGTGGCCGCCATTATTTCCCAGCACGTGCCTTAACTCTCTTGGGCATGGAGGGTCACTAGAGCTTCACAGGTTGCAGCCACTGGAATCCCTCTTCCCTCCTCCATGACGACGCACGTAAGTTTGGTGGATTTTGGCTGTGTTCACACCCCGGCTTATTCCCGACGGATTTTGTGAGCCGTATTGTCGCGCCACTCCACGGCCCCACAAATCCCGCCGTGAATAATGGGCAGGAACGGGGCGGGGCCGGAGCGCTGCGGGGGCGGCCGCTCCCGCCCCAATAGACAATGCATTGTTTATGGCGCGTCTTCCGCACTGTTAAATAATGTGCATGTCACTTTCTCCCCCGCGGGCGGATATTCGAGCGGGGAGGTGCGACGGATCCACTGTTCTCGAATGAAGCAGTGGATTACCGTTAATTGCTGGCTCAGCGCGGATTGGCGCCAAACTGAAGCCGCAAATCCGGCGCGCATGTAAACGGCGCCATACGCGTCATAATATGCCTGTTGAAACGAGGCCTTAAGAGACCTTGCGCACCTCCACCTTGCCGTTTGAGGAGGCCCCACAGATACTCAATAGGGTTTAGGTCTGGAGACATGCTTGGGCCAGTCCACTCACCTTTAACCCTCATTTTTCTTTAGCTAGGCAGTGGTTGTCTTGGAGGTGTTTGGGGTCCGTTATCATGTTGGATAATGCCCCTGCAGCCACCAGAAAGGAGGAGATCAGGCTCTGCTTCAGTATGTCCACAGTACAGCATGTTGGCATTCAGAATCCCCTCAATTAAACTGCAGCTCCCCAACACCGGCAAGCACTCATGCCAGCTCCAAACCTTGTACACTACCTTTCCACTCCCACCACCAGCCTTGACTGTATGCAGACACCCATTGTCTTTGTACTACACACACACTTGACACCATCTGAAACCAAAGTAAGTTTATCTTGATCTCATCAGAGCACAGGTATTATGGTTCCTGTAATCCATGTCTTTAGTCTGCTTGATTTCAGCAAACTGTTTGAAATCTTTCTTGTTAATTATCTTTAGAAGAGGCTTCCTTCTGGGATGACAGCCATGCAGACCAATTTGATGCAGTTTATGGTCTGAGCCTCTGCAGCAATGCTGGCAGAACTAATACATCTATTTTTAAAAGACAATTTCTGGATATGACGCTGAGTACGTGCACTCAGCTTCTTTGGTCGACCATGGCGAGGCCTGTTCTGAGTGGAACCTGTCTTGTTAAACCGCTGTATGCTCTTGGCCAACACGCTGCAGCTCAGTGTCAGGGTGTTGGTAATCTTCTTATAGCATAGGCCATCTTGATCCTCAGACAGTTCTTTGCCATGAGCGGCCATGTTGAACTTCCAGTGACCAGTATAAGAGAGTGTGAGAGCGCTAACACCAAATTTAACATACCTGCTCTCCATTCACACCTCTGAGACCTTGTAACTCTAACGAATCCCATGACACTGTAGAGGGAAAATGGCAAATTGGGCACAATTTGTCCATTTTCACTTAGAGGTGTACTCACTTTTGTTGTTTGTGGTTTAGATATTGATGTCTGTGTGCTGAGTTATTTTGAGGGAACCACATTTACACTGTTAGGACGCGTTCACACGGCACAGGACAAATACCGGCCGGTATTTGTCCTGTTTTGCGCCCGTCCCCACGGCCGCGGGGGGGACGGCTTTTCTCCGCGATGAGCGGAAAAGAGCCCTCCCCCCTAACATTGAGAAGCACATCTTCCGTCCGGAAACCGGACAGAAGACGGTGCTTGTTCAATGTTTTGGCGCCGGGGACCCCAGCTGCAGGGTTTTCCATAGGCACAATTGTGCTCATTTTTGGCGTTTTTCAGGCGGTCTGAAAACCGGCGAAAAACCGTGCCGTTTGGGGGACAAAGCCCCTTAGGGCTTTTTTCACATGACTCTTTTGTGATCCGTTTTTTCAGATCCGCAAAACGGGTCTAACAATTGTCACTGTGATTAACATTGAGTTCAATGGCAAAAGCGCATCGCTGTTCCCACGGGAGATCGGCAAGGCGCTTTTGAGGGCTCTCCTGCGCTTTACGGATACGCTTTAAGAATTGGCATCTCAATTCTTATTGCGGTTTACGCAAGTGAAGGCCCATAGGAGATAATGGAGTCCGCTTTTGGCAACTGTCCAAAATGCTCCCCCAATTTCCGGGGGCCGTATCAGTTGCGCTTTGCCCCTGAAAGCGGATGCGAAAAGAAAAGGGTGGGCGGGGGGGGGCCGGCTTGGGGCCCTGGGGTGAGGGGGGCTCAGGGGGGGAGGGGGGGAGGTGCTGAAGGGAGATGGATGGGGGGGGATGGCTTGGGGGGTGGGGGGGAGGTCCCTGCAGGGAGGGATGGTTGGGGGGGGAGGGGGCCCTGGGGGTTTTTGGAGGGTTTGGGGGGCTGCAGGGGGAGGGAGGAAGGCGGGGGTGGTGGGGTGCTGCAGGGAGATGGATATGGGGGGGGGGCTGGGAGGGGGGGGGGAGGTGCTGCGGGGGGGGGTATGGAGGGGGGGATGCTGGGGGTGGGGTGGGGGGGGAGGTGCTGCAGGGAAAAGGAGGGGATGGTGGCTGGGGGTGGGGTGTTTGCGGGGGAGAGGGAGGGGATGGCGGGCGGTGGTGGGGTTTTGCTGCAGGGGAGGGGTTGGATGGATTGCGGGGTGGTGAGGTGTTTGAAAGGGAGTTGGGGATGGGGGGTTGGGGGGGCGGGGGGTGGTGGGGGGGGGGTGCAGGGAGATGGAGGGGATGGGGGCTGGGTGGTGAGGTGCTGCGGGAGGATGGAGGGAGGGGCTGGGTGGTGGGGGGTGAAAGGGGAGGGATGGATGGTGGGACCGGGGGGTTCTGGGGGGGGGGTTGGGGTGCTGCGGGGGGAAAAGGATGGATGGGGGGGGGTGAGGTGCTGCAGGGGGATGGATGGCTGGGATGGGGGAGGTGCTGCAGGGGGATGGATGGAGGGGCTGGGGGTGAGGTGTTTGCGGGAGATGGATGGTTGGCTGGGTGGTGGGTGGGTTGCTGCAGGGAGATGGAGGGGGTGGGGGGCCTGGGGGGGGTGGTGCTGCAGGGGGGAGGAGGGGGGAGGGGTGGGGGGGAGGTTTTGGCGGGAGGGGGGGAAGGGGGGATGGATGGGGGGGGGTGGGGGTTTGCTGCAGGGAGGGGAAAGGGGGATGGCTGGGGGTGAGGTGTGCGGGGAGAGGATGGATGGATGGCGGGGTGGTGAGGGGCTGCAGGGAGTTGGGGGTCGGGGTGGGGGAATGGGGTGGGGGTGGGGGGGAGGTGTTTGAGGGAGGATGGGGGGGGGGTGCTGCAGGGGGGGTTGGATGGGGTGGGTGGGGGGGGTGGGGTGAGGGGGTGGGGGGATTGGGGGAGGATGGATGGCGGGGTGGGTGGTGGGTGCTCAGGGGATGGAGGGTTTGGCTGGGTGGTGAGGTGCTGCAGGGAAAAGGTGGATGGCTGTGGGTGGGGTGCTGAGGGAGGGATGGATGGATGGGGGGTGGTGAGGTGCTGAGGGGGAGGGAAATGGAGGGGCTGGGGGTGAGGTCCCTGCAGGGGAGGGGATGGGCTGGGGGGTGGGGGTGCTGCAGGGGGATGGAGGGAGGGTGGGTGGGGGGTGCTGCAGGGGGATGGATGGATGTCGGGGGGGGGGAGGTGCTGCGGGGGATGGATGGAGGGGGGGCTGGGGAGGGGGGTGCTGCGGGGGGATGGATGGTTGGCTGGGTGGTGAGGTGCTGCGGGGAAAGGGGGAGGGGGCTGGGGGTGAGGTGCTGCAGGGAGATGGATGGATGGTGGGGGTGGGGGTGCTGGGGGAGATGGAGGGGTGGGTGGTGGGGTTTGCTGCGGGGAGGGGGTTGGATGGTTGGCGGGGTTGGGATCCCTGCGGGAGATGGATGGTTGGGGGGTGGGTGCTGCGGGAGAGGGAAAGGGAGGGGTGGGTGGGGGGTGGGGGTGGGGAGGGATGGGGGGTGGGTGGGGGGTTTTGTGCAGGAGATGGATGGATGGTGGGTGGTGAGGTGTGCAGGGAGGGGGGAGGGGTGGTGGGGGTGGGTTGGGGGTGTTTTTTTTTTTTACTGCAGGGAGATGGTTTGGGGGAGGGGCTGGGGTGGAGGTGCGGCGGGGAGATGGAGGATGGTGGGTGGTGGGGTGTTTGCAGGGGGATGGGGTTGGATGGGGGGGAGGGGGTTGTGCAGGGAGATGGGTGGAGGTGGGGGTGAGGTGCTGCAGGGGAGGGATGGATGGGGGGGTTGGGGGTTTGCTGCAGGGGGATGGATGGATGGTTTGGGGGTGAGGGCGCTGCAGGGGGGATGGATGGATGGCTGGGTGGTGAGGTGCTGCGGGGGAGGGAGGGATGGGGGGGTGGTGGGGTGCCGCGGGGAGAGGGATGGATGGCGGGGGTGAGGTGTTTTCGGGGGGGTTGGGGGGGTGGGGGTGAGGTGTGAAGGGAGAGGGAGGAGGGGGGGGGAGGTGTTTGCGGGGGGAGGGGATGGTTTTGGCTGGGGGTGGGGTTTGTTTGCAGGGAGATGGATGGATGGCTGGGTGGTGGGTGTGCAGGGAGATGGATGTGGCTGGGGGTGGTGGGGGGGTGCGGGGAAGGGGAGGGATGGATGGGGGGGTGGTGAGGTGCTGCGGGGGATGGATGGATGGGGGGGTGGGGGTGCGGGAGGGAGGAGGGGGGATGGAAATGGAGGTTGGGTGGTGAGGTGCTCCCGGGAGATGGGGGGAGGGTTGGGTGGTGAGGTGCTGCAGGGAGGATGGAGGGAAAGGTCTGGGTGGTGAGGTGCTGCAGGGAGAGGGGATGGTGGGTGGTGAGGTGCTGCAGGGGATGGAGGGTTTGGGGGGGATGGGGTGGGTGGGGGGGAGGTGCTGCGGGGAGTGGATGGGAGGGGTTGGTGGTGGGGGGGTGGGGGGGGGGGAGGTGCTGCAGGGAGGATGGAGGATGGTTGGGGGGGGGTGGCTGGGGAGGGGGGGGTGTTTGCGGGAGATGGATGGATGGGGGGTGGGGGGGTGCTGCAGGGAGTGGATGGTTGGCGGGGGAGGGGAGGTGCTGAAAGGGGAGGAGGGGGGGATGGCAAATGGATGGATGGGGGGTGAGGTGCTGCGGGGATGGTGGTTGGCTGGGTGGTGAGGTGCTGCAGGGAGATGGGATGGATGGGTGGTGAGGTGCTGCAGGGAGAGGGAAATGGAATGGCTGGGGGGTGAGGTGTGCAGGGGGGGATGGAGGGCTGGGTGGTGAGGTGCTGCAGGGAGAGGGATGGATGGGTGGTGAGGTGCTGAGGGGGGGATGGAGATGGGGGTGGAGAGGTGCTGCAGGGGAGGATGGATGGTGGGGGTGGGTGCTGCAGGGGGGGATGGGGGGGGGTGGGGGTTGGAGGGGGGGGCTGCAGGGAGATGGATGGATTGGGTGGTGGGTGGGGGGAGGGGGGCAGGCCAGGGAGATGGATGGTGGGTGGGAGGTGCTGAAAAGGGGATGGATGGATGGTGGCTGGGGGTGAGGTGTAAAGGGAGTTTGGATGGTTGGGGGGGGGTGGGGGGAAGGGGAGGGCCAGGGGGGGATGGAGGGGAGGGGTGGGGGTGAGGGGCTGCAGGGAATGGATGGGGGGTGGGTGGTGAGGTGCTGCAGGGAAAAGGGATGGTGGCTGGGGGGGGAGGTGGGAGGGAGAGGGGATGGATGGGGGGGGTGGTGGGGGTGCTGCAGGGAGATGGAAGGAGGGGGGATGGAAGGGGGGGTTGGGGGGGAGGTGCTGCGGGGTGATGGGGGTTTGGGATGGCTGGGTGGTAAAGGTGTGCAGGGAGGGTGGAGGGGGGTTGTGGGTGGGGTGCTGCAGGGAGAGGGATGGATGGTGGGGGGGAGGTGGGTGCTGCAGGGAGAGGGGTGGATGGCTGGGTGGTAAAGGGGGTGCAGGGAGAGGGGGATGGTGGGTGGTGGGGTGCTGCAGGGGATGGATGGATGGGGGCGGGGGTGGTGAGGTGCTGCGGGGAGATGGATGGTTGGGGTGGTGAGGGGGCTGCAGGGGAGGGGATGGAGGGCGGGGTGGGTTGAGGTGTTTGCGGGGGGGATGGATGGATGGGGGGGTGGGGTGCTGCAGGGGAGGAGGGGGATGGCTGGGTGGTGTGGTGGTGATGGGAGTCTGTGGGATGGCTGGGTGGTGAGGTGCTGCAGGGAAAAGGGATGGTGGGTGGTGAGGTGCTGCAGGGGGGGGATGGGGGGTTGGCTGGGGGGTGAGGTGCTGCAGGGAGAGGGAAATGGATGGTGGGGGGGTTGGGGTTGCTGCGGGGAGATGGTTGGATGGTGGGGGGGGGGTGGGGGGTGGTGGGGGGGGGTTTTCGGGGGGAGATGGCTGGGGGGCTGGGTGGTGAGGTGCTCAGGGAGATGGGGGGTGGCTGGGGGTGAGGTGTTGCAGGGAGAGGGAAATGGATGGCTGGGGGGGTGGGGTGCTGCAGGGGATGGATGGAGGGCTGGGTGGGAGGTGCTGCAGGGAGAGGGGATGGATTGGGGGGTGGGGTGCTGCAGGGGGATGGGGGGGGGGGATGGAATGGTTGGGTTTTGGGGGTAAAGGTGTGCGGGGGGGAGGGGGATGGCTGGGGGGGGTGGGTGTGCAGGGGGATGCGATGGATGGGGGGGGTGGGGTGCTGCAGGGGGATGGAGGATGGGGGCGGGTGGTGGGTGCTGCGGGGGAGGATGGGGTGGGGTGGGGCGGGGGAGGGGGACGGGAGGGGGGGATTGGGGGATGGATGGGGGCTGGGGGGTGAGGTCCCTGCGGGGAGATGGTTGGTGGGGTGGGGGGGTGCGCAGGGGGTGGATGGGGGAGGCTGGGTGGTGGGGTGCTGCGGGAGATGGATGGGGGGTGGGTGGGGAGGTGCTGCGGGAGATGGATGGGGATGGTTTGGGGGGGGGTGGTGGGGGGGTTTTTCTTTTTTTACTGCGGGGAGAGGATGGATGGGGGGGGGGAGGTCTGCAGGGGGATGGAGGGGATGGATGGCTGGGTGGTGAGGTGTGGGGGGAGTTTGGTTGGGGATGGTTTGGGGGGGGTGAGGTGCTGCAGGGGGGATGGGGGGAGGGTGGCGGGTGGGGAGGTGCTGCAGGGGGATGGAGGATGGGGATGGTGGGTGGTGAGGTGCTGCGGGGATGGTTTGGGATGGCTGGGTGGTGGGTGCTGCAGGGAGATGGGTTGGTGTGGGTGGTGAGGTGCTGCGGGGGATGGAGGGGTTTGGATGGGGTGGTGAGGTGCTGCAGGGAGGAGGGATGGTTGGTGGGTGTGAGGTGTGCAGGGAGTTGGAGGGATGGCTGGGGGTAAAGGTGCATGCGGGGAGATGGATGGAGGGGGTGGGGGGTAAAAGGTGCGCGGGGAGATGGATGGATGGATGGGTGGGGGGTTTGGGAATTTGCTGGCCTTTAAAAAAACTGCAATTTTTGGGGGTTTTATTTTGGGGGAAAGGGGAATTCCCGGGTTAAAAATCATGAAAAAACCCCCAATTTGGTAAACCCGGGGGTGAGGGCTGCGGGAAGGTGGGGAGGGCCTTTGGGGTTGGCAGGGATGGGGGGTTTCCCGGGGTTTTAAAGGTTCCCAATGGGGTTTTGGGTTTTGGTGTCCCGGGAATTTGGGGGGCGGGGGGGGGAAGTGCTCCGGGGGAAATCTTTGGGGGTTTTTTGGGGGGCCCCCCCCCAAATTGGAGGAGGCTGGGGGGTGGGGCGGGGAGGAATGGAGGCTCCCCCTAGGTGTGCAAGGGGTGGGGGTGGGGGCCCGGGGGGTTCTAATGAGGAGGGAAAGGGCGGGGGAATGGGGGGGATGGGGGCCGGGGCGGGGATTAAGGGGGGAGGAGGTTTCCTTCCCTTGGGGGTTGTCCCGGCCAAAAGTTAAAAGAAGGTAAAAAGGCCCCGCCCGGGGGGGGGAAAGCGGGTTAGGGGGGTTGCCACCTGGAAAACCCGGCCTCCCCCTTTTTTAAAAGGCCTTTGGCCGGTTTTTTTCCCCCCTTTGGGCCCCTGTTTTTGCCTTTTTTGGGTTTTTCCGGTGTGAAAAACCCTTTCCCCCCCCCCCCCCGGGGGTTTGTGGCCAACCCTTTCCCCCCCCCTTTTGTTTGTTTTTTTTGGGGGCCTTTTCCCCCCCCCCCTTGTCCCGGGGGGGGCCTCCCCCCCTCCTTTGGGGTCCCAAAGTCCCCCGGGTTGTTGCCAAAGCCCCCCCCCCTTTGGTGTCCCAAACCTCCCCCCCCCCCCCCTTTTGTCCGGGGTCCCCCCCCCCTGGGGTGGGGGGAGCCACCCCCCCCCCCTCCGGTGTGGGCCAACCCTTCAAAAATTCGGGGGGGAGATCCCCCCCCCCACGGGGCCCCGGGGGCTCCCCCCCCCCCCTCCGGGTGGGGGGTCCCCCCCCCCCCGGTGGGGGCCACCTTTTCCCTCCCCCCCCACCCCCGGGGGTGCGCCCCCCCCCCCCCGGTGTCCCAGCCCCCCCCCCCCCCCCCCCCTGTGTGCCGCCCCTCCCCCCCCCCCCCCTCCGGTGTGCCAGCCTCCCCCCCCCCCCCCCCCCGGTGTCCCGCCTCCCCCCCCCCCCTCCGGTGTGCCACCCTCCCCCCCCCCCCCCCCCGGTGTGCCAGCCCTCCCCCCCCCCCCTCCGGTGGGCCAGCCCTCCCCCCCCCCCCCCCCCCGGGTGTGCCAGCCTCCCCCCCCCCCCCCTCGGTGTCCAGCCCCCCCCCCCCCCTCGGTGTGCCACCTCCCCCCCCCCCCCTCCGGTGTGCCAGCCTCCCCCCCCCCCATGGTTTTGGCCCCCCCCCCCACCCCCCCCCCCCCCCCGGTTTTTTTTTGGTTGCCAGTCCCCCCCCCCCCCCTCCCCCCCGGTTGTGCCGGGCCTCCCCCCCCCCCCCCGGGGGGTCCCAGACTCCTCCCCCCCCCCCCCCCCTCCCGGTGGGGCCGCCTCCCTCCCCCCACCCCCCCCCGGGGTGCCAGCCTCTCCCCCCCCCCCCCCCCTTTTGGGTTGGGTGCCAGCCTTCCCTCCCCCCCCCCCCCCTCCGGTGGGGCCCCCTCCTCCCCCCCCCCCCCCCTCCGGTGGGGCCAGCCTCCTCCCCCCCCCCCCCCCCGGGTTTGGCGCCAGCCTCCTCCCCCCCCCCCCCCCTCCCGGTGTGTTCCCCCCACCCTCCTTCCCCCCCCCCCCCCCTCCGGTTTTGGCCAAAGCCTCCTCCCCCCCCCCCCCCCGGTGTGTCAGCCTCCTCCCCCCCCCCCCCCCCTTGGTGGGGCCGCCTCCCCCCCCCCCCCTCCGGTGTCCCCGGGCCTTTCCCCAACCCCCCCCCCCCCCCTCCCCCAAATGGTGTCCCAGCCTCCTCCCCCCCCCCACCCCCCGGGTGTGCCAGCCCCCCCCTTTTCCCCCCCCCCCCCCCCCTCTCCGGTGTGTGCCAGCCTTTTCTCCCCCCCCCCCCACCCCCTCCCGGTGTGTGCCAGCCTCTCCCCCCTCCCCCCCCCCCCCCTCCCGGTGGTGCCAGCCTTCTCCCCCCCCCCCCCCCTCTGGTGTGTGCCACCCTTTCCCCCCCCCGGTCCCTCCCCCCCCCTTCGCGGTTTGTGACAGCCTCCTCTATATCATTCACTGCTCCTCATTCCTTTTTGCCAGGGTTGCCCATCCCCTTAAACCTTTTCCCAGTTTCCTTTTGGCAGGTTTTATGGTCATTGGCTGTGCCCCCGCCCGGGGTTATTTGCTTTTCTTTCTTCTTTGATGCCAGCTGTATCCCTGCCCTGACTTCCCTTCCCATCAGAGGGGGATCTCAGCAGAGCCCCTGTCTTGGCAGCGTCACCAGCCTTTCCTCATATGTGGCACCTTCACCTCCTTACCTCAGTTTATGACGCCAATCAGTTTAAAAATCACTGCCTACTTTTTTCCCCTTTATTCATTTTTGCCCCCAAAGTGCCACTTAGATTTTTTTAAGACGTCCATGCCCGGTTGCCTCTTCCCATTGACGTGCCAGCTTTTATCATTGTAATTTGGGTCCCCCTCTCAATCTCTTCCTGCCCTTTGTGAGAATTTTGTGCCAAAACCAGAAAAGCAGTCTTCAGCCTTGGCATCGCCAATCTGTGCCACTCTGGCCTGAATTCTGCTCAATATCCTGTTTCCACCTGGTAAAGCTGGGTGGCGGCCTGTGCGGCAGCTGTCCCATCCTGTGGGGCTCGCACCCAGCGGATCTTCAGAGATTCCGGAGCACGGGAAAGCTGGGTGAGAACAAAAGGCCCAAATGGTGTGGATGGAGCCCCCTGCTGGGGATGAGGACTAAGAATCTAAGGCTATGTTCACACAGTTTATTTGCAGACTGTATTTTGGAGCGTAATTGTGCTGCAATACGCTTGAAGTATGGGCTGCAAATACGGTATTTCATGGCTCTCATTGAGCGCTAGGATTACCCGACGTTTGCCTCAACGCGCTTTATGCCCCCGGGTAAAGAATTGACATGTCGCTTACACGCCGGGGTAAAATTTGGGGCCTTTTCCCCACGCCCAAAAGGGGGTTTTTGGGCCCCGGGGTTTTTTTCCCCCCACCCCAAAAAAAGGGTTTTTCGTGAACGTTCTTCCGTCCAGTTTTCGTATGGAATATGTGCAAGTGGAGGGGGAGGGCTTTTCTCTGCTCATCGCGGAGAAATGCCCTTTCCAAAAACCCCGGGCCCTGGATAAAACCGGGCCGGTATTTTTCCTCTGCCCTGGGGACTGCCCTTTTAAAGGGGTTTTTTTCCTTTAAATTTAAATGGCCTTCAGAATAAAGGGGGACAGTGAAAACAAACAACTTTTCCAAATTTGGGTGTCATTTGAAAGGGTGTCTTTTTCACAGTTTTTTCCCTTTTCTTTTTGTTTTCTGTTTACACTGATTCCCGTCCCGGTCGGATCCCCCTCCTTGGTTTAAAATAGCTGAGAGTATTTAAAATTCTGTTCAGCCCCCCCGTAGTGAGCATTCGTGTCTCTCACTCAGAGTAAGGGGGCCGGCGCATTTTTCCCCTCTGCACAGCCCGAAAAAAAAAAAAGAATAACACTGAAGGGCTTAAACAATCAGGAAACGGCCAATTTGTGTTTGGGTCCCTGCCCCGAATCGGAGTTTTTGGGGGCTTTCACCGGTTCGTTTTTTAAAGCGTTTTTTCAAAGCGTTTTTTTTTTTTGGGGGGAAAGGGACAGCAAATTTTTGTGTTCTTTTCTGCACAAAAATCGGGGGTAATTAAAGCCCAAATTTTTTCGCCCATTTTTTTTCAGCAATGTAACACTTAATTGCTGTGCCCTTTCCCGCCCCCAAAAAAAAAACCCCATTTTTAAAAACGTCCAAAAACGAAAAGTTGAAAGCACCTTTAGGGGCCATAGTATTTTCTCTCTCCACACCCAGCAGAAACACACTGCAGCAGATTCTACAATCAGGAAACGGCATAATTGTGTGTCGATCCCTGCCTCTCCTGCATAGAAGGGAGATCTGTGCCGTTCGTAGAATGCTGCATTCAACTGTAACAAATCTCCAGCTGTGAAAGGAGAAGAGATCAGTGCTCAGTCTAGATTGAATGCAGCCTGTGGTATGTATAAAGCTCTTACAAAATAAGACTGCATAGGGAGAGACTCAGTGACATGTGGACTCAGACAGAGAGGGGGAGGGGAGTCTCGGGAGCCAGCATGAACAGTGAAGGGGGGATGATGTCACTCAGCTGGGAGGGGAAGAAACGTCCCTGCATTTCTAGAGTTGAGAAGCTGAGAGCAGTATGAATCAGCCGAACTTAAGAAGTCAATGGGAGCGGCACAGGGTGTTTTAGAAGTACATGCTGGCCTGCACATATTTCAAAAACACGCCACAATACACTGTGTGAACATAAGAGCTTAAGACTAAATTTACAGAGGTTAGAAAAAATGTCTGCGGGGAAATCTGTGAGATAAATCTGCACCAAATTTTGTAGATTTCCCATTGGGGATTCTGTAAATTTAGCAAAAAAAAACCCCCAAAAAACCCCAAACAAAATAAATGAATAGTTGCAGCCACTTGTGGGTTTTTACTGCAGATCTGTGGAAAATTCCAGCACAATCTGCAGCAATTTCTTTGCAGATTTTTGCTTCTTCATTGAACCCCAGGAACTTGATGCAGATTTGAAAATCTTTGCTGCAATCTTTGCTGTCCGTGCTGATATTACAGTGGGGCAAATCTGCAGGTAAAGTATGCTCCACGACGCATTTTACTGCAAAATCCGCTGCAGGGTACGGTCACATGGGGCAGACCTGGTGAGAATGAGGGGATTTGTGTTTGTAGGTTTTACCGCTGATTTTTATCTTAATTGGCTTTAAAAGAAGGCGGCAGAATTTGGTGCAGATTTCACCTTCTCCCATTAAAGTCAATGTAGAAAAATCTGCAGTAAATTTTGCAAACAAACCCGCAACAAAACCTGCAGCAGATTCACACTGTTTAAATTCACACAGCACCCTGCAGATTTTCTATACTTGGGCACATAAAATCCACATCGGATAACTACTAATATGTATGGGATTTTACATATCCCATGGCAGAAATTTTCGGTGCGGAAATTTGGAATCTGCAGCAAGTCAATTTCTGTCACTCACTTTTATTATTTTTTTCTTCCATTGATTTGAATAGGGTAAAATTTGCATTAAAGGGGTTGTCTCACTACAAGGATTGCTTTGGATATTAAAGATCTTGCAGAAACAAGTCACTTTGCAATATGTGTCCATTAACAGTATCCTACCTATTCCTAGATATCTCCTCTTGTATGGGCTGCATCAGCTCCTCAGGTGGCTATAGCTACAGACCTGTTTGATCCCTCTTGTTAGGCTGCCAGCATGGTTGCTATAGCACGCCTGTTTGATTCTCCTGATGGGCTGCCAGCACGGGTTGCTAAGCTACAGCCCTGTTTGATTTCCTGATAGGTGCCAGCATGGTTGCTATACTACAGACCTGTTTGATCTCTCCTGAAGGCTGCCAGCATGGTTTAAAGCTAAGACCTGTGTGTCTCTCCTGAACCCTCCAGCACTGGTTGCTAATACGCCCTGGTTCCCTACTCAGCCAGGGGAACCCAGTAAACACGCCCCTGAATTCAAAGTGAAACCAAGAAAACAGGCGAATAAATGTAGTGAACAACCCTTTAATATGGCACTTCTTTTTCAAACTTTTACCTAAAATTTTTTTTGCAAAAAAAGGGTCTTCGAAATTCGTCTTAAATGTGTTCATCCAAAATCTGCAACAAATCCATCCAATTGGCACATTTTACTGTCAGATCGGCAGCAGAAATCTAGGGTGGCCCAGGGCAGTCTGCGGGATTTTGTTGCAGATGTCACAGATTTGTTGTGGATTTTACTGCATTGATTTAATGGGGGGAAGGCAAACTTCACAGGTTCTCTTCAGGTTTTGCCTCCCTGGGTTTGGGTTCACTTTTTTTTTTTTAAAAAAATGTTCTATGACTTTTGTAGAGGACTTGTTTTTGTGAAGTGTTTGTTTTGGGTGAAGTTTGATTTAATTTAAAATACTATGGTTAAAAAATAATAATTTTGCAGCGTGAACATAAAAAAGCGTTTTTTTTGCATTTGTGTTTTTTTAAAAATTTTTTTTTTACACCATTCAAATTTTCACTAACCAGTTAGATTCATTCTTCAGGTTATTATAATGTGGATACCAAAAATGTTTATTTTTTTTTATTTTTTTTTTTTTTTTAATGTATGCAGAAAATTTTTTTTTTAAAAAAATTTTTCTTTTTATTTTTTCCATTTTTTTTTTTTCTTTTTTTAAAAAATCCTATTAAGTGACAACTATTGTACACATACATTGTACTTTTTTTTTTTTTTTTTTTTTTTTTATAGTTGTTAAAAATTACCCTGTGTAATGTTTATCTGGGCTGCACTGCCCGTGTCCCGGCGGGGCCCTGGGTCGGGGTCGGTGCCTATTTTTTTCGGGTCGGAGTTGTCCTAAAAAATTTACCGACTCCCAAAAATTAAATAAGTTGGTCCCTTAATTCGATCAGAGCAAAGAGGAAGGGAATTGGGTCCACCAGTGCTACTGCTCCCTATCTTCAGCCTTTCACAGAGGATGTAATTGATGAAAGGGGCAGGCAAAGCGCTGCCCCCGGGGAAAGATTCCGCTCCCCGGCAAACAGATTTCAGAAAAATTTTTACCTGTTTCAAAGAAGTAAAAGATCAACCATTTATCGACCCGACTTGTTGAGATGTTGCCCTGTGGCACCGCTTGGCCCCAACCCCCGAGTGTAGAGAGGCCGTTCTCTAGCCCGGGGAAAAAATTCATGATATGAGGTCATGTAGCAGTAGGGGTGTGGAGTCGGTGCTATTTTTTCGGAGTCGAGTCGATAAAAAGGGACCCCTCCCAAAATTATAATAAATTTGGTCCAGTTAGTTTGATGCAGTGCAAAGAACAATTTTTTATACATACTTCCGATTTTATAATAAATGTGACTTGAAAAGCATTTAGCATCTCTTATTCGCAGAATTTTGTCATAAAAACATGTTACTGTTTTGCTCCTAAAAATCAAAATGAATTTTATTATTTTGTTAGTATTTGGGAAATCCCCTTGGTTTCACTCTGCCGAATCCTTCTGGTTTGGGACGATTCAAGCATATTTGACCAAAAACTGACCCCAGGTCTCTTCTACACATCCCCCAATGTTGTGCAGTGCTGTTCAAAAAAGCTTTTTTTAATCAAAAGTTTAAAAACAAAAATTTGTTCCCCTTTTTTTGCAGTGTCTTTTCTAAACCTAAATGTTGATTTAATTGGGGTTCTGGGGATAAAGCCTTTTAATTTTTAACTAGGAAAATTTATATTAAAACTCGCCTTTAGGATCAAAGGGTGGGGTTTTGGGGAAAATTAATCGGTGTCGGGGCTTTGGCTTGCCGACTCCACAGCCCTGGCGGATACGATGCAGGTTTTAGTGCTGTAATCTGTGTGAATTCAGCCTAGGACTGTTAGTAAGTTATACTAGATGGTTCTGTGCCAAGCATAAGGAATTCTATTCTAGGGTTACTCATGAGAATCGCTGATGGGTGCCGGACTATCGGATATTCCGAATGAGTGGATTGGCGGGTTGCAGTCATTTGGTGGTCGTTCTGGTTGCATTCCTCGGAGCCCATTAGAAAACCCCAAGGTCCAGGGCCGACCACACCCCGTGATGTTGGTAGACATTAAACCCGTCCAGGGCCGTGTTATTACCCAAATTTCAGGTTGGTGGGTATCCAGCCTCCCCCCGCTCCCTGCCTTTGAGCCTCTGCCACGCCGACTAATTGAAAGGCTTGGTGTGAATGGAAGGTATTATTACCGGCTCTCACCGGCCTCTGATGCTGCAGCCCCGGCACCGGCCTGTAATCTGAGCGGGATCCGGGGTTACAGCAGGGGAACAGACGGGGAAGTACAAAAATTGCAGGTAACTCCCATCATCTCGGCTGTGAACAATCACCCCCAAGGCTGCTTACACCTGATGGCTTGTTAGAATTTGGTTTTCGGGGTGGAGTTTTGGAATCTAATTCCAACCTTAGGGGGAAAATTTTGATTATTTGCCTCTTGGTTTCTTTTTTGGGCGCCCGCTTTGGTGCCGGATCATTCACATTTGATTCTTTAATGCATGGAAAAAAACATGCAAATTTTTTTAAAATTTTAAACTCAGTTTTACCTGTTTTCCAAATCGGTCTCGGTTGCATCCCCACCTGATTCGGGTGAAAAGTGCAACGTGTGAATGCAGCCTTAGGCTATGTTCCCACGGTGTGTTGGATACGATTGTGGATCTGTGTTGGATCCGAAAATCGCATCCAAAAACGCAGCGTCGACCGTTTAAAATGACACATATCCAAAAGACTGTGTGTTTAATATTTTTATTGGTTTGCGGAATATTAGTTTAACCCAAGAAACATCAATTTTAAAGGATAAAAAAATTAAACAAATATCAACACTCGTGTGACCGCCGATGCATGTTAGGGTATGTTCACACAGTGTATTGCGTCGCGTACAGTAGGTGTCGCTGTACATAGTGTGTTTCAGAAGCTCGCATTGATCAGCGCGCACTGCTGAGATGGGGGGGGGGGGGGTTAGTCCGCCCCGGCCCCATAACCTGCTTACACGCCCGAGTAATTGACATGTCACTATCTTCCCCCCGCCGGATTGCGAGCAGGGAGAGGAGACGTAATCCATAGTTCTCTATGAGAACTGTGGATTACCGTAAAGACTGGGACGTATTCCAGCCGTAATTCGCGCAGTACGGACTGTAATACGTCCCATTTTAAGCCGTGGGAACATAGCCTTAGGGAGCTTTCGCACGAAACGTATTTTTGCAGAAATGCCCAGCGCTAACTGCTGTATATTTCTGCAAAAAAAAAAAAAAATGCACCGAAAAGGTGTCGTGTGAACGCAGCCTTAGGATTTCTGATGCTGGATTAATAGAGCCCTATCTGAAAGTGTGCGCTGCAATTTAAGAGTACGTTCACACATAGCGGATCTGGTGTGGATTTTGTTGCAGATTTTACTGCAGAATTTTTTTTGTTTTTTTACGTTTACGTCAGTGGAGGCTAGACTGGATTCATGTGGGCTGACTTGCACACAGAAAATCCACAACAGATTATAGCACCAGTCATGTAGATGGGATTTTACAAATCGCATGTCCGACGGCGGGGAAATTTTCCGTAGGACTATTGACACACGGTGCAGATTTTTACAGATTTACTGCAGAATTTTCATATCAATTGGAATGGGGTGAAATCGGCACCAATTCAAAAAGTATGAGCTGGCAACCAACTTCTATGCTTAAATCTTTACTATACAGGCCCGATTTACACCGTTCCGACTTACATCTGTCCCCTAGTTACAAATGGAGACTTGTGGGGCGTGCTGGCACTTGTAGTTCCATGTTCCACAGCAGATAGTGGCTGTGGAACGCCAAGTGCCAGCATGCCACAGCAGCACATGAGGTGAAAAAGAGGTGAAACCTTCTTAACAAATTTGTAACCACCTTTACAAATGTAAAAACCCTTCCCTGCACTATCCAAAACGAAAAAAAAACCATTTTGTGCTGTAATAAATCTACCTCTTCCGACTTACATACAAATTCAACTTAAGAACAAACCTACAGTCCCTATCCCATATGTAACCCGGGGACTGTCTGTATATCCAAAATTACAGAAACATTGCGTAGCCCTCAGACTTACCGCACCTTTTCATGAACTTCTTTCTAAAAGTGAAAAGTTCTCTCGCAGAGTTTTGCTTGTGCATTTACCTGCAGACTCCGCGCTTCTTCCCCCTATCCTCTCATTGAAGTGTTCAGGTGAAGGAGTCGGCGACACGCTGAGTAGGACATACATGTGAGTCTAGTGCACAGGTGTCAAACTGCGGCCCTCCAGCTGTTGGGAAACTACAACTCCCATCATGCATTTGTATCATCTATACCAGTGGGCATGATGGGAGTTGTAGTTTCCCAACAGCTGGAGGGCCGCAGGTTGACACCTGTGGTCTAGTGGATGGGGGCAGCTGACACCTTCCTGTGTTGAAAATTCCCCGAACCTGGCTGTTTGCACTCTAATAACGCCACACCGCACCATGCAGATCACCTACATCGAAGTGAAAGAGGCTAAACTGCAATACCACACACAACCTGTAGACTGGCGCTGTTGTGGGAAATTGGAATCAAAGGGGAACTTCAAAACCTTGGCGCATTTGTAGATGTGCATTTTGGCACATTATCGAAAATTCAGCGTCCAAATCAGCCGAGTGAACATAGGCGAAAACGTATTCGCCATCGTGTTACTAAATCTGGCGCGTCTATTAGTTGGCTTACTTCATGACACTGAATGCGGCAAAATTTCAGCACTTTTTTTTAGCACATGGCACCGCCCCACACGGGCATGTCCCCCCCGCACAGGCCAAATACCCGGGGGGGGGCGCGCGTCTTTTCTCCGCGATAAGCGATTAACGTGCACATATTCCGTCCGAAAACTGGACGGAAGAATGAACATGCACAATGTTTTGCCGGCGGGACACGGTTTTCCATAGAAGCCCATAGTGCTCGTTTGCGGCCGGTTTTTCAGACGGTCTGCAAAACCGCAAACCGTCTGAAAAACCGGCCGCAAACCCGTGCTGAGGGGACAGGCCCTAAGCCATGCCCATTTTATGTGAAACGCATCCCATTTGCTGAGGCCATGACCCCTTTTGTCAGACGAGTTGCAGAGGTGTCTAAAAACTGTCCAAAATGCATGTTAAATGTGGTGTAAAGCATGGACGCCATTATTTTTGGCACAGATTGCCTGAATACATGTGCACCATTGTGCCACATTTCCAAAAACTGACTGGCACTAAGACTGTCTTTGTTGCCCATAGCAACTAGTCAGAGCTCATAGCCACCAATCAGAATTCAGCTTTCATTTCTAATACTGTTCTGGAAAAATGAAAGCTGGGCTCTGATTGGTTGCTGTGGGCTCTGATTGGTTGCTGTGGCTTGATTGGTTGCTGTGGGCTTGATTGGTTGCTGGCTCTGATTGTTGTGTGCTTGATGTGTGTGGGCTCTGATTGGTTGCTTGGGCCTCTGATGGTGCTCGGGCTGTGGAGTGCGAGTCTGATTGGTGGCTGCGGGGCTCTGATTGGTGGCTGCGGGCTCTGATTGGTGGCTGCGGGCTCTGATTGGTGGCTGCGGGCTCTGATTGGTGGCTGCGGAGCTCTGGTTGGAGGCTGCGGAGCTCTGATTGGTGGCTGCGGAGCTCTGGTTGGTGGCTGCGGAGCTCTGGTTGGTGGCTGCGGAGCTCTGGTTGGTGGCTGAGGAGCTCTGGTTGGCGGCTGCGGGCCCCTGGTTGGCGGCTGCGGGCCCCTGGTTGGCGGCTGCGGGCCCCTGGTTGGCGGCTGCGGAGCTCTGGTTGGCGGCTGCGGAGCTCTGGTTGGCGGCTGCGGGGCATGAGTGGTTGCTGCTAGAGCTGATTGGTTGCTATTGGCGGCAAAGACATTCTTAGGGCATTTTCACACGACGGATTCGGCCGCGGCTTTCGCAGCGGTTCCCGTGGCCAATCCTTGTCCTAGCCTCGCCGCAAACTCGCGTCTCCCGATGCGTGGCACTGGGCGTGGTCACGGCGCACGTTGGCCATGGATTGGGGCGCAGCTTGTGGCGCGGGTTTGTCCCCATGCAAATTAGTAGGCAGGGGGAAAACCGCGGCGACACCCACGGCAACACCGCGCGGCCCCGTGCGGAGCACTCCCTGTCAAGAATTGACAGGAGAGTTCTTAAACACGTGCGGCAAGGCCGCGGCCCAACCCGCGGCGTGTGAATATTAACGCGGTTTCCCATGGGAAACCATGTTAATAAACTGGGCGCGATTTGGCCGTGATTTTGGCTGCGGAAACGGTCGGAACCCGCGTCATAACCTGTTCAATCCGCATGTACGGCTTACTGTTAGGGTCTGTTCACACGACTGATTTTGACATGGTTTTCGGAGTGGTCCGCAGCTCGTTTTCATTGATTCCTATGTAGTCCACACATAAGGGTTTTACACTTTGCTTTGGAGCTGTTTTGGCTGGAAAAGAAGCATCAGGTCAATTCTTGAAGCGTTTTCAGCCCTGAAACTCCCCATAGGAATCAATGGAAAACTTCATAACCTCGACACAGATTTTCAGTGTTTTTACGGCGCGTTTTTTCCCCCGGCTATTAATTTGTATGGGTGAAAACCTTGTTCAAAAATACGCCAAGAAACCTCTCCGGAACAGCGCCTTTCAGGCGAGGTTTTGATGCTGTTTTTGGCGCTGAAAAATCGGCATCTAAACAGCGTCTAAATAAGCCGCGTGAACATCCCCTTAGGGAGCAGCCACACCGCAATGGACTAATACCGGTCGGGAGATCCTGACCGGTATTTGGTCTGTTTTGGTCACGCAGGGGGACGGCTTTTCTCTGCAAACATTTTCTACGTTTTTCTGACCTCCAGCGGTGTCAAGAACCGACTGGCGGAAAATCTATTTCTATTGAAGTCCGTGTGAAAGGTTGATAACAGTCTATAGCTTGATGGCCAACACCCCAAAACATTAAAGAGGTGTCCAACCATGCACTTTGATGGCAAAGCCCTAGTATATGCCATCAAAGTCTGATAGTTGGGGTATGTCACCTATCTCAGGAATGGGTCCCCAGAAATTTTTGGCTTAGAACAGAGATCTGCTCAGACCTCCCTTTTTGGTTTATGGAAATTCTGAGTAAGCGATCACACGCTCCCCCGTACGGGAACTCTCATAGACAGAATGGGGAAAAAACAGCGCTCCCCCGACTGGGGAAATCCCCTGAACGAATGGAGAAAACACAGCGCTCCCCCACTGGGGAAAACCCCTAGAAAAGAATGGAGAACACGCGCTCCCCTGTACTGGGAACTTTTATAGACAGAATGGAGAAACACGGCGCTCCCCCCGTACTGGGAAATCCCATAGAACAGAATGGGAAGAAAACACGTCCCCCGTACTGGGAAAATCTCATAGAACAATGGAGAAAAAAAAACAGCGCTCCCCCGACTGGGAAACTTCATAGAGGGGAATGGGAACACGCGCTCCCCTGTACTGGGGAAAACCCATAGAAAAAGAATGGAGAAAACAGCGCTCCCCCGTACTGGGGAAATTTATAGAAAAGAAAGGGGGAACACGGGGCTCCCCTGTACTGGGAACTCCCCTAAACAGAAAGGAGAGAAAACAGCGTCCCCTGTCGGGAAATCTATAAAAAAGAATGAGAGAAAACAGTCTATAGCTTGATGACCAACACCCCAAAGCATTAGAGGTGTCCAACCATGCACTTTGATGGCAAAGCCCTAGTATATGCCATCAAAGTCTGATAGTTGGGGTATGTCACCTATCTCAGGAATGGGTCCCCAAAAATTTTTGGCTTAGAACAGAGATCTGCTCACGACTCTCCATTTTTGTTTTATGAGAGTTCTGAGTACAGCCGATACACAGCGCTCCCCTGTACTGGGAACTCCCATAGAACAGAATGGAGAACACAGGCGCTCCCTGTACTGGGAACTCCATAGAACAGAATGGAGAGAACACAGCGCTCCCCTGTACTGGTAACACCCATAGAACAGAATGGAGAACACAGCGCTCCCCTGTACTGGGAACTTTCATAGAACAGAATGGAGAGAACACGGCGCTCCCCTGTACTGGGAACTACCATAGAACAGAATGGAGAGAAAACAGCGCTCCCCTGTACTGGGAACTCCCATAGAACAGAATGGAGAGAAAACAGCGCTCCCCTGTACTGGGAACTCTCATAGAACAGAATGGAGAGAAAACAGCGCTCCCCTGTACTGGGAACTCTCATAGAACAGAATGGAGAGAAAACAGCGCTCCCCTGTACTGGGAACTCCCACAGAATAGAATGGAGAACACAGCGCTCCCCTGTACTGGGAACTCCCATAGAACAGAATAGAGAGAACACAGCGCTTCCCTGTACTGGGAACTCCCATAGAACAGAATGGAGAGAACACAGCGCTTCCCTGTACTGGGAACTCTCATAGAACAGAATGGAGAACACAGCGCTCCCCTGTACTGGGAACACCCATAGAATAGAAGGGAGAACACGGCGCGCCACTGTACAGGGAACTCCATAGAATAGAATGGAGAACACAGCGCTCCCCCTGTACTGGGAACTTCAATAGAAAAGAATGGAGAGAACACAATGCTCCCCTGTACCGGGAACTCCCATAGAACAGAATAGAGAACACAGCGCTCCCCTGTCCTGGGAACTCCCATAGAACAAAATGGAGAAAACACAGCGCTCCCCTGTACTGGGAACTCCATAGAACAGAATGGAGAAACACAGCGCTCCCCTGTACTGGGAACTCCCATAGAATAGAATTGAGAACACAGCGCTCCCCTGTACTGGGAACTCACATAGAATAGAATAGAGAACACAGCGCTCCCCTGTACTGGGAACTCCCATAGAACAGAATAGAGAACACAGCGCTCCCTGTACTGGGAACTCCCATAGAACAGAATGGAGAACACAGCGCTTCCCTGTACTGGGAACTTTCATACAACAGAATGGAGAACACAGCGCTCCCCTGTACTGGGAACTTTCATAGAACAGAATGGAGAACACAGCGCTCCCCTGTACTGGGAACTTCCATAGAACAGAAGGGAGAACACAGCGCTCCCCTGTACTGGGAACTCACATAGAGAAGAATGAGAGAACACAGCGTCTCCCCTGTACTGGGAACTCCCATAGGGAAAATGGAGGAGAACACAGCGCTCCCCTGTACTGGGAACTTTCATAGAACAGAATGGAGAACACAGCGCTCCCCTGTACTGGGAACTTCCATGGAACAGAATGGAGAGAACACAGCGCTCCCCTGTACTGTGAACTACCATGGATCAGAATGGAGAGAACACAGCGCTCCCCTGTACTGGGAACTTCCATGGAACAGAATGGAGAGAACACGGCGCTCCCCTGTACCGGGAACTCCCATAGAACAGAATGGAGAGAACACAGCGCTCCCATAGAACAGAATAGTCGTGTCAAGGGTGACCAGCTCTTTAGTCTGAGCTGTAACTTTGTGGGGCTGTTACTGAGAGAGGTGCTGGTCTCTGAGGTGGGAACAACCCCTTTAAGATGCTCAGAAACCTTCAGTAGCTGTTGACTAGGTGAGCATTAGGCTGACCGCTATTACTCTCCTGTTTCCCATGTACATGCGTGCTCGGCTCAGCTGAGTGTGCATGTGTTTTCCATGAGGAGAAAAGAGAGAGCCGTCTTTGGTGCGTTATCCCTACAAATTGGGATCTGGCATTGAAATTCCTCATCTGTCAGAGAAGAGTCGGGAGCCCCCCATACACTTTAGACAGTTCCTGCTGATATTGGAGATCTTGGTGGACAATTATTGTCAGTGACATAAGACAGGAGCTGGGATGTGTTGAATTCTGATAGTGTGGGGGCTCATTTCATGTTTTACCCCCCCCTAATAATGCTGGTTACATGCGCGCCTGCAGGTAGTGTCATGCTGGATATCCATGCGCAGCCTGCAGGTAGCGTCAGTGCTGGATATACATGCGCAGCCTGCAGGTAGTGTCAGTGCTGGAAATACATGCGCAGCCTGCAGGTAGAGTCAGTGCTGGGTATACATGCGCAGCCTGCAGGAAGTGTCAGTGCTGCATATACATGCGCAGCCTGCAGGTAGCGTCAGTGCTGGATATACATGCGCAGCCTGCAGGTAGTGTCGGTGCTGGATATACATGCGTAGCCTGCAGGTAGTGTCAGTGCTGGATATACATGCGTAGCCTGCAGGTAGGGTCAGTGCTGGATATACATGCGCAGTCTGCAGGTAGTGTCAGTGCTGGATATACATGCGCAGCCTGCAGGTAGTGTCAGTGCTGGATATACATGCGTTAGCCTGCAGGTAGGGTCAGTGCTGGATATACATGCGCAGCCTGCAGGTAGTGTCGGTCTGGTATACATGCGCAGCCCGCAGGTAGCGTCGGAGCTGGATATACATGCGCAGCCTGCAGGTAGTGTCAGTGCTGGTTATACATGCGCAGCCTGCAGGTAGTGTCAGTGCTGGGTATACATGCGCAGCCTGCAGGTAGTGTCAGTGCTGGATATACATGCGCGCCTGCAGGTAGTGTCAGTGCTGGATATACATGCGCAGCCTGCAGGTAGTGTCAGTGCTGGATATACATGCGCAGCCTGCAGGTAGTGTCGGTGCTGGATATACATGCGCAGCCTGCAGGTAGCGTCGGTGCTGGATATACATGCGCAGCCTGCAGGTAGTGTCTGTGCTGGATATACATGCGCAGCCTGCAGGTAGCGTCGGTGCTGGATATACATGCCAGCCATGCAGGTAGCGTCGGTGCTGGATATACATGCGCAGCCTGCAGGTAACGTCGGTGCTGGATATACATGCGCAGCCTGCAGGTAGTGTCAGTGCTGGATATACATGCGCAGCCTGCAGGTAGTGTCAGTGCTGGATATACATGCGCAGCCTGCAGGTAGTGTCGGTGCTGGATATACATGCGCAGCCTGCAGGTAGCGTCGGTGCTGGATATACATGCGCAGCCTGCAGGTAGAGACAGAGCTGGATATACATGCGCAGCCTGCAGGTAGAGTCTGTGCTGGATATACATGCGCAGCCTGCAGGTAGAGGCGGTGCTGGGTATACATGCGCAGCCCGCAGGTAGCGTCGGTGCCGTATATACATGCGCAGCCCGCAGGTAGGTTCATTGCTGGATATACATGCGCAGCCTGCAGGTAGTGTCTGTGCTGGATATACATGCGCAGCCTGCAGGTAGTGTCAGTGCTGGATATACATGCGCAGACTGCAGGTAGCGTCAGTGCTGGATAAACATGCGCAGCCTGCAGGTAGTGTCTGTGCTGGATATACATGCGCAGCCTGCAGGTAGTGTCAGTGCTGGATATACATGCGCAGCCTGCAGGTAGCGTCAGTGCTGGATATACATGCGCAGCCTGCAGGTAGCGTCAGTGCTGGATATACATGCGCAGCCTGCAGGTAGCGTCAGTGCTGGATATACATGCGCAGCCTGCAGGTAGCGTCCGTGCTGGATATACATGCCCAGCCTGCAGGTAGGGTGCGTGCTGGATATACAAGCGCAGCCTGCAGGTAGTGTCGGTGCTGGATATACATGCCCAGCCTGCAGGTAGCGTCAGTGCTGGATATACATGCGCAGCCTGCAGGTAGTGTCGTGTGGTTGACATGCGCAGCTTGCAGGTTAGCGTTCAGTGCTTGGATATACCTGGCGCAGTCTGCAAGTAGCAGTAGTGGATATACAAATTGCGCACCCTGCAGGTGTGTCAGTGCTGATATTACATCGCAGCCTGATAGGTGTCGCCGTTGCTGGATTATCCCATCGCGCCTGAGGTGTGGGTCGGTGCTGTATACATGCCACTGAGGTAGCGTCATGCTGGAATACATGCGCAGTGCATAGCGTGCTGGATATCAGCGAGCTGCAGTACGTCATGCTGTATACGCGCAGCTGCGGTGTGTCATGCTGGATATACTGCGCAGCTGCGGTGGTAGTGCGGATATACAGCGCAGCTGCAGGTAGCGTCAGTGCTGGATTACATCGGCTGCGTTAGCGTCGTTGCTGGTTACTGCAGCTGCGGATGTCGGTGCTGGATAACTCAGCTCGTGGTCAGTGCTGGTATCATGCGCAGCCTGCAGGAGCGTCAGTGCGGATAACATGCGCAGCCGCAGGGTGTCATGCGGTATACAGCGCACCTGGGTACGTCGTGCTGTTACATGCCAGCCTGAGTAGTGTCAGTGCTGGTAAGCGCAGCCTGAGTATGTCGTGCTGATATACATGCGCAGCTGCAGTGTGTCAGTGCGGTATCATGCGCGCCGCAGGTAGTGTATGCTGGATACATGCGAGCCTGCAGGTGGGTCGTGCTGGAATAATGCGCACCGCAGTAGCGTCAGTGCTGGATATACATGCGCACTGAGTAGTGTCGTGTGTATACTGGCAGCCTGCGGTAGTGTCGGTGGGAATCATGGCGTTGCGTAGCGTCATGTGTTCTGGGTTGCTTTTTCTTTACTTTTTCGGTGAAAGAGAGTTGTGAAAGAACTTGCGTCCGCACCCCCCCCCCCCACGTTCATATGCCGTCGTTACCCTCGTAATTCCCATCTTGCGCGGGGTGGGACGGGGGGGTGTAGGGCTCATGAAAAGGAAATCATTGGGCAATGAAAGTTTCTCATCAATATCAAGATCTTTGCTTGCGGTCAGTGAATGGGCACATGCTTGTGTACATCCGGTGGCTGAAAATATGAAGGGACTTAATACGTCTCACAGCTGAGGGTGTGCTACAATTGCAGCTAAAATGAATCCTTTTGGTTGACAGCTATTCCTTGTCTCACTACATTGATTCATCTCACCTCAGTGCTGTTTTCTTGATTTCATTTTGAATTCTGGGGCGTGTTTACTGGCTGCTTCTAGGCTGCAGTAGAAGCCAGGTCTGTAGCTATAGCAACCATTGTTGGCAGCCTATGAGGAGAGAGCAAACCGGTCTGTAGCTATAGCGACCAGTGCTGGCAGCCTATCAGGAGAGAGAGAACAGGTCTGTAGCTATAGCGACTAGTGCTGGCAGCCTATCAGGAGAGATCAAACAGGTCTGTAGCTATAGTAACCAGTGCTGGCAGCTTATCAGGAGAGATCAAACAGGTCTGTAGCTATAGCGACCAGAGGAGCTGATGCAGCCCATACAAGAGGGGATATCTAGGAATAGGTAGGACACTGGTAATGGACACCCATTACAAAGTGACTTGTTTTTGCAAAATGTTTAAAATAAAAACAATCCTTGTAGTGAGACAACCCCCTACATACACGCATGCTCGACTAGGATGAGCGTGCATGTGTTTTCAATGGGGAGAGGAGACAAAAACCACCACCAAGGCAGTCCGGCAGGGGCTATCACTACAAAAAAAGGTATGAACATTGAGATTCCACATGCCCCATCCTTCTCTCCCTGAGGACATCGGTCAAGGTAGTCGGGAGCCCCCCATACACATTAAATAGCTCCTGCTGAAATTGGGGAATTTGGCCAACTTTTATCATCTGTAACATAAATTCAGACCTGGGGTGTGTTGAATCCTGATTTGGGTGGGGGCAAGTACAGCTGAGGGTTTGTTACAATTGCAGCTAAAATGAATGCTTTTGACCGACAGCTATTCCTTACGTTTCCTCATACATACATACATGCATGCATGCTCGAATAGGATGAGCGTGCATGTGTTTTCAATGGGGAGAGTAGAGAAAACCCACCACCAAAGCAGTGGCTGTCACTACAAAAAGGAATGAAGATTGAAATTCCACATGCCCCATCCTTCTGTCCTTGAGGACAATTGTCAAGGTAGTCGGGAGCCCCCCCATACACATTAGGCAGCTGCTGAAATTGGGGGGGGAGGGGAGTTTGGCCGACTTTTCTCATCAGTAACATAAATTCAGACCTGGGATGTGTTGAATCCTGATTTGGGCGGGGGCAAGTACAGCTGAGGGTTTGCTACAATTGCAGCTAAAATGAATGCTTATGGCCGACAGCTATTCCTTACGTTTCCCATACATGCATGCATGCATGCTCGATTAGGATGAGCGTGCATGTGTTTTCAAAGGAGGGAGTAGAGAAAACCCACCACCAAAGCAGTGGCTATTGCTACAAAAGAGGAATGAACATTGAGATTCCACATGCCCCATCCTTCTCTCCCTGAGGACATCGGTCAAGGTAGTCGGGAGCCCCCCCGTACACATTAAACAGCTCCTGCTGAAATTGTTGGGGGGAGGGGAGTTTGGCCGACTTTTCTCATCAGTAACATAAATTCAGACCTGGGATGTGTTGAATCCTAATTTGGTGGGTGCAAGTACAGCTGGGGGCTATGAATAAGGATCATGTGACCCGAAACGCCTCAGTGTGCACCTACGTCTCATTGTTTTTTCCCATCCGTTGATCCGTGCATTTCTATGTGGCTGTTTTTTAATGGCTTATTAAATAATTTTTTTTACATTTTTTTTAAATTTTTATTTTTTTTATTCTTTTTAATTTTTAATTTTTTTTTTTTATTATTATTATTTATTTATTCTTTTCAATTTCTTTTTTTTTTTTTTGTCCCCTGCCCCCCACCACCACCCCACCTCTTCTCTAAATACACTCATCTGGACTGGAAGCTGGTTCCTGCCACTTTTGATACTGAGGGTTTGTTACATTGGTGTCCAAGCTGGAACATCCAAATGCTTCCCCCCCCCTCTCCTTTTGCTACAGTAGGTCCGTGCAGGTAAAATGAATCCCGACGGTTCAGCTCACAGAGCATTGTTTAGGCTGGGTGCAGTTGTAACAATATATCAATATAGAAACAATGTATCAATATCGAAATCTCTAAAATGGTGAGGAATTGAGACAAAGTCCTATGGATTGGTTACGAGAGTGGGCTGGAGACCCCTTTTTTTTCTGGGCCGTGTTGTCCTCCAGCTCCCAGTGTCTGCGGTGGCGACACAGACTGGAATTATTGGGCAGCTCGTCGTCACTGTAATGTTATTGGGGTTTATAATGAACAGCTGAGGGGGGGGGGTTCCGATATATAAGCCAAGTCCTCGCTGTGTCCTTGGTCCTAGGGATCTGTATTGGGCGATTATTTGGGCGCGGTGATGACCACTGTTATAGGTTTCCATTGGCTTTATGCACAAGTCATAATGAACGAAGTGCAGCCAGCTACATCCAGGACGCTGAGTTAGGCCGTGTTCACACGGCTTATTCCCGACGGACTTGTGCGCTCACAAATCCGGCGTGAATAAGGGGCGGGGCGGGGCGCGGCGGGGGCCATAGACTTGCATTATCCACGGCGCGTTTTGCGCCTGGATAATGTGCATGTCACTTTCTCCCCCCGCGGCGGATTCGCCGAGCGGGTAGGAGCGACAGAATCCACTGTTCTCTATGAGAGCTGTGGATTACCGTAATTACTCCGACGGATTCCAGCCGTATTGCAGCGCAAATCCGGCGCGGAGTACGGCGCCAATCCGCGGAGAAATAAGCCGTGTGGACGAGGCCTAAGGATTGCGATAAAACTTCAATTCTTTATTTCCAACAAGTATAAACACGATACATGGAGAGTAACTACATGCTTGGCCCATTACATGGCACAGTAGTAAACCACTGTAGACCGACGCGTTTCGGAAAATATTCCTTAGTCGTGGTCACCTAAGCAAGTGTACAAGAGGTATGCTATTTATAGGTGCGCCCAAGAAGCATCACGTGATCGGGAGGAAAAAACACCTCCCGGTTCCTATGTTTCATGTTGAGAAAGGGGAACATCTCTCCTTAAGGAGAGCACCTGTTAAGGTGTGTAGAGTTTTGAGATTGCCTTTTCGCCCTCTACTAAGCATCTGTATGTCACAAGGCATTATGGGAAAGGAGCAGGGAAGCTCATGAGCCCTCTATTGGATGTAACAAATCTTCAGATTCCTTCTGATTCACCTAATATTTAAGAAGCAAAAGGGATATTCGCCAAGCCAGTATCACTCATCTACATACAGCTGTTTCTTCTTTTTTTTTTTTTTCCATCATCAGTGTAGAGCAGAATAATATTGGCTTGGCTGGGTGGGAAGCAATGAGTGGCTGAGAAAGGGTCACATCTCTCCATGAGGAGAGCACTTGTTAAGGTGTAGAGAGTTTTGAGATTGCCTTTTTGCCCTCTACTAAGCATCTGCATATCACAAGGCATTATGGCAAAGGAGCAGGGAAGCTGCTTTGGCTTCTTTAGGATTCGGTGAACAAAATATTTCCCACTCCCATAATGCCTTGTAAATCGATGCTTTTAAGGCAAAAAGGAATTCAAAACTCATACACCTTAACAGGGCTCTCCTCACGAAAAATTGTTCCCCTTTTCACCCCCCCACCCAAACCCCGATACTCGTCTCCTGATGGGGGGAAAAAACCCCCCGAAACAGCTGTATCAGATGAGTGAAAACTGGTTCCAAAAAATTTTCCTTTTGTTTTTAAAAGATTCGGTAGCAAAGCAAATTGAGGAGTTTACATCTAAAAGGGCGCTTGGTTTCCTGTTTTTTTCCCCAAAATCCTTGTATAGCAGATGCTTAGTAGGGGGCAAAAAGCAATCTAAAAACTCTATCACCTTAACAAGTGTTCTCCTCAGGAGAGTGTGCCCCTTTCTCACCACTCATTCCCCCCACCCAGCCAAGCCAATATTATTCTGCTCTACACTGAAAACGAAACGGCTGTATGTAGATGAGTGATACTGGCTTGCCTTATATTCCTTTGAGGATTTGTTACATCCAATAGAGGGTGCTCGAGCTTCCCTGCTTTTTCCCCCTAATGCCTTGTGATATGTTTCATGTTGACATGTAAGGAAACTGTCAGCAACAAAACCCCAAACGCCACAATGTGACAGAGCGTTTTTGTCCTTTGGCGCGTCTGTCCAGGGGCCCCCCTTCCCTCCTGGCAGCGGGAGGATGCGAGTTGTGGCTGTGTTTTCGCTATCGCAGATGGTTCTTCCTCCGGCCGCTTTAATTTTGCTTACTAAATGTTGGCCTCGCTCCCCCGCAGGCATATTGGCTCAATACAAGCGGGATTGATGGCGGAGGGTCATTATGAGGAGGGTTCAAAGGGGGTTCCCCCTGATGGCAAGGGGAATTTGTTGTGGGCCAAAATTGCTTTTCATGTGATGACTCTGATGCATTGCTGTGTTGAATGACACTGAGCTCTGCTGCAAAAAACATATAAGCTCTGCCACCTACACTGAGCTCTGCTAAAACTGACATATACATCTCTACTGCATCTGACATATATAGCTTCTGCACCTGTACCTGAGCTCTCTCAAATGCATTACACTCACTGCATTGATATATACTCGCTGCCCTGTACATACTCTGCTACAAATGACATTACATTCTACTCAACTGACTAATACTCTCTGCACCGTACACTGAGCTCTGCTACAACGACAAAAACACCACTGCAAAGCAATATAGCTCTGCTGCCCTGTACACTGACTCTGCACAGTGACAATACATCTCTACTGCACGACATATTAGCTCTGCGACCTGACACTGGCCCGCACAATGACAATACCTCTACTGCAACTGACATTATAGCTCGGCACCTTACCGAGCCTGTCAACTGACATATACACCTACTGCAATGACAATATACCTTTGCTGACCTGTCACTGAGCTCTCTACAGCGACATATTAGCTCTGCTGCACCCGTCACTGAGCTCTGCTAAAATGACATATACACTTTTTCTGCATCTGACATTTATAGCTTGCCACCTGTACACTGAGCCGCTACAACTGAAATTATACATCTTACTGCACTGACATATATAGCTCTGCTGCACCCTTTCACTGAGCCGCTACAACTGAAATACATCTTACTGCATCTGACATATTAGCTTGCCACCGTACACTGGCTTGCTACAAATGACATATACATCTTACTGCATCTACATATATGCCTGGCACCCGTACACTGGCTCTGACAAAAATGACATATACACCACTGCATTGCAAAACTGCTTGCGCCCCTGTACACGAGCTTTGCTGCATCCTGCAACCATCATTCCCAAACCTTAGCGGGTGCCATAGCCGTTCCCTCCTCGCCTCGCGGGACCCTCGCAAAATCTTCCTACCCCTTGAATTTTTCAACAAATTTTTAAAATTTTTACAGCCACAAACTTTGATGATTTTATTGATATTTATATACCAAGGCATTATGGGGAAAAGGGGAAGCTCAAAACCCCCTCTTTTTGGATTAACAAAGCCCCAAACTTTATTTTGACCCACTGATTTTAGAAGCAAAAGGGATATTAGCCAAGCCAGTATCACCCGCAGACGCGGTTTTGGGGTTTGCCCCCCATCAATGTAGAGCAAGTGAAAGGTGGGTGGGGGGAGGAAAAGAGTGGATCGAAAGGGAAAATCTCTCCCGAGGAGAGCACCTATGGTGTAGGCGTTTTAAAATTGCCTTTTTTTTCCCTCCATTAAGATCTGCTTTTCACAAGGCATTAGGGGAAAGGGGCGGAGAAGCTCAAAAAAGCCCTCTTTGATTTTAACAAATCATCAACTTGATTTTTTACCTCGAGTCTTTTGAAAGCAAAAGGGGTACGCCAACCCGGATCACTCATTGCATACACGTTTTGTGGGTTTTGCCCCCCTTTAGTGCACAGCAGAGGTACTGGGTGGAGGCAAAGAGTGGCTCAGAAAGGAAACTCCTCCTTGGGGGAGCACCATATAGGGTGGGACTTTTTAATTGCCTTTTTTTTTCCCTCCCTAAGCATCTGCATATCACAAGGCATTAGAAAAGGGGTTGAAAGCTCAAGCACCTCATTGGGTGAAACCAAAATCCTCAACTTGCTTTTTTCCCACACACCTACATGGTGCTCCCCCCCCGGGGGGAAGAGATTCCCCTTTCTGACAAAGTTAACAGGGTTAGGTTTTTAAAAAAAGGCCCAAGCTCTGAACACCACAGAGCCTGCTCAAAACCCAAAGCAAGGGCGCAATTAATGCTGTATATCCAAAAACGCTCTGGTGGGAGCACCCTGGACTTTTTTGGGGGGGACAAGTACAGGGGGCTGATACCTAGCACCAGTCTATCCCACATACAATTTGCATAATTTACACACATTCTTTTTTAGGAAACAGATAGCCACATGGATGCCTATGTATACACTATCTGAATGCATAGATAAAAACACCGACCCAAATTTAAAAAAACAGGGCTTGGAGTCGCATAAAAAGGGACCGACCCCCAGAATAAAAAAAATTTTGGTCCATTGTTTGATGAAAAGAGTAAGAGGAATGGGTCCGGGCCATGCTCCCTGCTCCCCATATCTCACCTCACACATTGAGGTGTAATTGTGACATGGAGCGGGAAAAACCCTCCCCCCCAGGGGAAAGATCCCCCCCCCGGGCAAACAGATTTCAGCTAAATCTTTCACCGCTTTTCAAAGAATAAAATCAACCATTCATCAAACTGACTGGGCTGAGGAAATTTTCCTTTCAGGGCCCATCCTCTCCATCCCTCAGCTTTGTACATGAGGCTACTGTAATTTTATACATTTTTACCCCGCAAAATATTTAGATCGCTTAGTTCTCAGATTCTTTTCCGTAACTGATTGGTTTCGTTTTTTCCTGAAAAACAAAATGTTAATTTTTTTTTTTTTGTTAGATTTGGGAAATCCACCTTTTGGTTTTCGCTCTGCCCCCGACCCCTTTTGGCTCTGAACAGATTCAAGCACATCTTGACCAAAATTTATCCAGGCCTTCTACACTTCCCAAGTTGGTGCAGACTGGACTTGGATACAAAACAGCTTTTTCTTTAACCAACCCCAAATGTTCAAAATCAAAACATTTTTACTCTTTTGCTTTCAGTGTCTGTTTACCTAAAACGGATTTTTGATCAAAAAGTGATAAACAGCCGGGGATGTGACCATTTTATACAGTAAATTATCATTTAAACCCTGCGCCTGTAGCGGAGTGGGAGTCGAGTTTGGGGAAATTGAGGATCGGTTCGGGGCTTTGGCTTCCCCGACCCACACCCCAGGGTTAAAAAATCACCCTTTACATCCATATCTATCTATCCCCCCCCCCCCCCCCGGTAATAGCCCGCAAGTAATAATGCAATGGGGCCGGCGGCTGCGCAACCCCCCGCAACCCCCAAAAAAACACTTTTGTTCGCTAAATTGCATGTCCCATTCTCCCCCCCGGCGATTGTACCGAGGAGAGGAACAGAACCATATTTTTAGAAAGGGGATTACCGATTACTGGGACCCCCACCCCTTTCCCGATAGCGCAGTACTGGCGGAAATAGGCCAAAATCGCCCAGTTTAACCGGTAACAACCCTTAGGGTCACCCCGCGCAAAAAGCATTTAGTGTGTGTTCACCGGCTTTTTTTTTCCCTTTTTTTGGAACGCATTTCCCGCTTTTCCCTTTTTCTATGGGGTGAAGCGCGCCGCAATTACGGAATTTCATACCCCAAGAGAACTTGGATTATACGGTCTCCCCCGCGCACAAAACGATCGTATCGTACTCCCCGGGGAGAGAATAAGGCCTTGTTAGGGGTGTTTACCACCCGACCATGCATGTGAATGGGGCCGGCTGATTTTACTCCCCCCCCCCCCCCAAAAAAAAAAAAACTTTGGAATTGCGCTGAAAATAACCCGGGAAAACATCCTTTAGTTAGAAATCCACGTTTTTTGGTTTTAAAAAGCCAACACCAAAACCCTCCCCATAGACCTCAAATTTAAAATCGCGCTTTTCGAAAACAAATTTGGTTTTTTTCCCCAATTCGGCTTTCAAAACTGCCACTTTTTTTTTAAAAACGAGAACATTCTAATAAGGGGCCAAAAGTTAGAGGCAAATTTAAAGGGGTTGTCTCACTACAAGGATCGCGTTTTATGTTTTAGACTTGCAAAAACAAGTGACTTTGCCATTGTCCATTAACATTTTCCTACCTATTCCTAAAAACCCCTCTTTTAGGGCTGCATACTCCTCATTCGCTATAGCTACAGAGCTGTTTTTCCCCCTTTTAAAGGGTGCCCGGGAGTGGGTTTTATAGCTAAGACCTTTCCCATCTCCGATAGGCTGCCCGCACTGGTTCTATAGTTCAAAACCGTTTCTTTTCTTCGAAAAGGGTGCCCCGCAATGGTTGCTATATAAGACCGGCTTTCTACTGAGCCCAAAAAAAACCCGTAAAACCCCCCTAAAATTCAAAATGAAACCAAGAAAACAAACTATCAAAGTTGAGACAACCCTTTAAAAAAATCGTTGGAAATCCGATAAATTTTTTTCTTCATCAACGCGGTTTTTTGGGGGCGGGTTTTTCAGATTTTTCCCGCCGGCCGTTTGACTGTTCGGGGTGAGCGGAAGATAGAATTTTTTCAAGGGATTGTTTAGAAATTCACAGTAGAAAATTTCATGCTGTAGTCACAGCACGGATTTTCTTTTGAGGTCTTGGGGACTGGTACAGATGGGTTTTCTATTGAGGGTTAGGGGCAATGGTTACATTTTGGTTTTTTATTTTGGGGCCCAGGGGGATGGTTACGAGGTTTTTCTATTTAGGGTTTTGGGGGGTTACGATGGAAACTCTAAAGGAAAAATGGGCAACTGGTTTCAGAGGGTTTTCATTGAGGGCTATGGGGCGCTGGTTACAGATGGAAATTTTTTTTTGCGGTCTATGGGGCATGGGTTTTCGATGGGTTTTCATTGGTCATGGGGGGTGGTTCGATGGATTTTCTATTTAGGTCTTATGGATGGTTTCAGGATGGATTTTCTATTTTAGGTCTAAGGGGCACTGGTTTTTAGATGGGTTTTCTATTGAGGTCATGGGGGCACTGGTTACGCGGATTTTTTATGCGGTCTATGGGGGGGACTGGTGGGGGGGGGTTTTTTTATTGGGGTTATGGGGGGGGGGGGTTAAGATGGATTTTTTTTGGGGAAAAGGGGGTGGTTAATGGTTTTCATTGCGGTTAGGGGGGATGGTTTCAGATGGGTTTTCTATTGAGGTCTTGGGGCACTGTTACAAGCTTTTCTTTGAGTCTAGGGGCACTGGTTAAATCAGATTTTTTTTTTACGGTTATGGGGCACTGGTTACGTCGATTTCATTAGGCTATGGGGCAAATGGTTCAGTCGGGTTTTCTATTTAGGTCTTGGGCAATGGGTTACGGCAATTTTCTTTACGGGGCATGGGGCATGGTTACAGCGGATTTTCTATTTCCGTTATGGGGGGGCCTGGTTACGATGGATTTTTTTATTGCGGTCTATGGGGTGGTTTCAGATGGTTTTTTGCGGCCCCATTTTGGGCTTAAAATTACAGTCGGGTTTTTATTTTGGTCTATTGGGGGGGCGGGTTTCAGAGGATTTTCTATTGAGGGGATGGGGCAGGTTCAGATGGTTTTCTATTAGGTCTATGGGCACTATTACAGATGGTTTTTCTATTGGGTCTATGGGGGAAATGGTTACAGTTTGGATTTTCTATTAGGGCTATGGGGGCCCGGTTTCAGAAAGGTTTTTTATTGGAGGTCATGGCCACTGGGTTCAGATGGATTTTTTATTGGGTTAATTTGGGCCTGGGGTTTCAGTCCCCATTTTCTATGAGGTCTATGGGCACTGGTTACGTTGGGATTTTCTATTGAGGGCTAGGGGGACTGGTTACAGTTGGATTTTCTATTGAGGTCTATGGGGCACGGTTTACAGATGGATTTTCTATTGAGGTCTATGGGCGCTGGTTACAGAAGGATTTTCTATTGAGGTCTATGGGGCACTGGTCACAGTCGGATTTTTGTGGATTCTAAATACTGAATACTTAAAGACCCACATCGTCCAGTGCGGTTTTCTGTGGTAAAATCGGACGAGTATTTTGTCATTGTTTTGTGGCCATAGTTGACTACAGTGCATCCAGCGCTGAACACGCTGCAGCAGGCGCCCGGCTATGGGGATCACACAGGCATTTGGGGAAGTTGGAGGCTCGGGTGGAGGAATGTAAGATGAAGTTCAATGTGGTTAAATGTCGGGTCACACACTTTGGTCGAGGAACATGTACTGAATGGTAACACAGTCACTGAGAGAGGAACCCCACTGTGGCAACCAGTGTCAGGCAGCTGCTGGCGAGCCATATGATATAATGGGGTGCAGCCAAGACGGTGGAGATACTTATGAAAAAATAACAAAAATCTCTCATGAGAGCTCGCATGGGTTGTTGGGTGCAGTTTGGGCCGCAAGTGTATAAGAAGGACATGGGTGACTTGTTGGTGCCTGCTAGGGTGTCGGGCGTGGACACATGGCGCCATTGTGGATAAGAGACATGCAGAGCACCACGCGTCATTGATGGGAGAGGTGAATGTTTGCTACAAAGGTGAGAGAGGGCGACCAACACGCTATAGAGGAGCAGCTTGTGTCTAACACAACAGCGAATCCTACTGTGTATGGGGGCCTGAAGCAGAATGATGTCACTGCACCTCTGCTAACCCTACTGTGTATGGGGCCCGGAGCAGACAGATGTCACTGCACCTCTGCTAACCCTACCGTGTATGGGGCTCCAAAGCAGACGGATGTCACTGCACCTCTGCTAACCCTACTGTGTGTGGGGCCCTGGAGCAGACGGATGTCACTGCACCTCTGCTACCCTAAATGTATATGGGGCCCTGGAGCAGACGGATTCACTGCACCTACTGCTAACCCTACTGTGTATGGGGCCCTGGAGCAGACGGAAAGTCACTGCACCTCTGCCCAACCCTACTTGTATGGGGGCCCGGAGCAGACGGATGTCACTGCACCCTGCTAACCCCTACTGTGTATGGGGCCCCGGAGCAGACGGATGTTCACTGCACCTCTGCTATCCCTGCTGTGTATGGGGCCCAGAGCAGACGGATGTCACGCAACCTCTGCTAACCCTACTGTGTATTGGGGGTCCAAAGCAGAGATGTCACTGCACCTCTGAAACCCAATTTAGTGCCCCAGAGAGAGGAAAGCATGCAAACCCCCC